>JAOUZG010040073.1:1701956-1719265 GCA_026289955.1 Argiope argentata
ATATATATATATATATAAATGACTTCTGGTGCAGTATATTAATTAGGCAAATGAAACTTTGTCTTTTTATTAATATCTTAATTTCACTATTTTAAGATTGCCTGACTTTTAATATTTTTTTTTTTTTTCATTTGTGGTGAATGCTATATAAGACAACTTCCTGCCAGACAACTTCCTTCGAGCTGAAGGGTCCCGTTTGCTTGATCGTTATGCTATTCTGCTACTAACCTTAAGATTCGGTGTTCGGGCCTAGCGCTATCCACCAATCACCGACAATCATGTACCCGGCAACCGATCTCGGATAAACACAACCTTCGCACGTAGCTTCGTTCAACTGTCGTGGCGCCCTCTATCGGAGACTCAAAGACCGAGAAGCGGATTAAATACTATCGTTGTTAACATCACCAACAAAACCTCATATAGGTATATCTCGTCTAACCACCGACTCACTGATGGGATACTCTGTGGTGAATGTTATATAAGCCAGATAACTTCCTTCGAGCTGAAGGGTCCCTTTTGCTTGATCGGTATGTTACTCGGCTACTAACCGAAAGATTGGAAGTTCGGGACTAGCGCACTCCGCTACCACCGATACATTCAATTATCATGTAATCCAAAGTAATAAATCCGTGCTTAAAAAGATTTAATTTTAATAAAACGTCAGATTTTTGTTTTTATGTTGTTCTTTTGTAAAATTAAAAAGTAGCTTAGTTAAGTTTTGTTATATAACGACCTATTATAAAACAGCACTAAGGCTACTTCGGGTCGAACCTCGTAATTTTGGGCCTTGATCAGATGACGAGGATGACACCTGGGCGGCCCTCCCTCTCCAAACCACACCACACCACACCATCTGGAAGACGTTTGGCCCTGACGGATTTAACATGCGACAGGGCCCCTTACACGACGGTTTTTAGGTGTAATCGGGTCTCAAACCTCAAAACCTAGGGCTCACGGGCCGATACCTAACCACCAAGCCACCACGGCCCTATTTTAAAATGGGAAACAGACTTAAACATTGTTTTTTAAAATCCTGAATAAGTTTTTGTACTGTAGGAAAGTCTAAAAATTAACCGTTTATTTGAATTAGTTATTAAAATTTCTAACAATAAAAAAATAAAGTAGAAAGTATGTATAGAACTCATTTCGATCTGTTTTTCATGCAAAATATAATAAAAATTATAAACATTCTATCATACTCCTTAGAACATAAAATGTGCCGCTTTCCTAAACTTAAGAACAATCTATTCAAAATGAAAGTTACTTTCACAGATAGCATAAATCCCAACTTTTCGAATAATATTCGAGAATTGCAAAAATAAGCCTAGCTGAAGCTCCTATTCGCGTTCAAGGATCCTTTTCTGGGATCGTCGTTATCCTTTGACAAATGCTTGTTTGGGCAAGAGGGACTTTAAATACCCCTTTCATCAAGTGGTTCATGACCTCCTTGATTAATGGCATACTCTCTTCCGGTGTACCGTCTCCTTCTGGAGATAAGCCTCGCGTCAATTGTTGCCTATGGAGAAAGATGGAACTATTTATACGTCAAGGGTGCTATCGTAAAGAATTTAGATTTCTATTCATGAAATATGAGATGGTATGAAATTAATTTATTTGATACATAATAGTAGAGAAATAGAATAATAGACACTCATTACAAGAATGGAATTCATTACTATTTACTTTCTCATAGACATTATGATAAGAATTCAATGCACTCAAATAAATCCACCTCTATTTCAAATAGAATTCTTTTTCCAAACCTTTTGAACGACAAAAACTAGCTTTACTATTGATATATTTGTAATCAATCAAAAACAATTTGCAAGATTTATGTTTAGCTAAACACTTTTATCGAATTCCGGAGTTTTGTCAATCGCAGGTAAAAGGTACATTGGGTAAATGGTGGTTTAACCATCAGTTCATCGTGGTCTTTCATATAAGAATGGTATATTTTGTTTTTGTAATGGAAATCTTTTGCAGGATTTTCCAATTATTTTAGGCATTTTGGTTGACATCAGACTTTTTTATACACTCAGAAAATTTGAGTTCAATGTATTTAATGTTAACTGAAGTTTTTCAAATATTAATTAATTAATTGAATTGAATTATTTTTTTTATATTTTAAATAGAGTTTTATCAGTTTGAAATGGAAGTTGAAATCATCAGTTCAGTTGGTAAAATGCGTGGGTTTCAGTATTTTTCACGTGAAGGTGAAGAATGCGAGTTCAATTCTTTCGAAACTCAATAATTTTTTTATCATTTATATTAATTGTAATTATTTAATGAAAAAGTAACTAAAATAATGGTTTTTTTTCTTTTTTAACCTTAGTAGCAATTGACTTAATTTTTTTTTATCTTACTTGTTTATACTTTAAGACTGTCGTGGTTTCCTAAAAAAGAATTTATTTGTCATGAAACATAACAAATAATTCCCTTTTGATCACATCAATGATTTTTTATATCAAAAGTATTTGCTCCAATATTTCTTTGAAGAAAACGTGGGCCGCAAAATACTTTTCAGGGAATTATAGTTCAGAAAACTTGCCCACTTTTCTGTCAAAAACTTTGAATTGCAAACAACTTTTTTTTGTTGAAAGAGTAATTGATAAAGGTCTTCAAAAATTCATATAATCATATAGGTTTACTGCGCAGTAGAAACTTTTAGAATATATAGCCAAATTCTGCACGGTTTAAACTCTCAAGTAATTACCAAAAATTTCTTTCTAAAGAGCTACAGATAGATGCACTAAAGTTTCGCAATTATGTTTATAGCAATATAATATAAGGTGATAAGGGTGGACAAAACATTGTATTGCAATCTATAAACATTAGCTATTTTTATTCAATGCAATAATTTCCGGAACAACACATGTATGTTTGTATATATAAGCATTTGAAATAGAATTATGAATATAAATTGACAAATATATAAATATACCTGTATTTATCAAATTTTTGATTTGATGAAACAGAAAAAAATCATGAAGAGTAGATACATTTTCATAATTTTAAGGCAATTTTTTCTTTTTTTTTACGGAGCTATTGGTACTTTTTGATTGGTTTAGTTATATCAACGCCTCATTGTAACACAAACCTCTGTCTATTATGTTACGCACCTCGTAATTTCGTACCATGGTTTGATGACGGGGATGACGTCTGAGCTGGCCCTCTCCTCATGGTCCTGACGGATTTAACGTAAAAATGAAGATTCCTGGAGAGGGGAAGTTAGTTTTTAATTAATTAATAAAAAAACTGGTGAATTCATATTTGGGAAAACTGTATTAATATCAAATGGCATCAACTACAAATTTAAAAAAAAAATTACTTTAATTTTGATTGGATGAATACAAAGCATTTTATTAATGATTGAAAATTTGAAAAATAGATATATATATATATATATATATATATATATATATATATATATATATATATATATATATATAGGGAAAGTGTCAGCTAATGAAAAATGAAATAATAATATTCATTTTTCTTTCTACCCCATATTCAAGATATAACACAACTTCTATATTGTTTAAACTTATATATGTTTCTTTTAAGAGAATTTTTTTCATTCCATGTCAATTATTTTAGTGCTATTAAACGCTTTTTTCTATTTATTTGACATATTATTTTTAATAATCATTGCAATATTTTTACTTTCATTGCAGGACACTTCCTCGGCAACAACACAATTCTGGACTTTGTGCAGGACCATGGATTCGAAGTAGAACATTTATCAGTTCATGCTAAAATACCAAAAAGGTATGGAAAAAAATGTTTTGATCGTAAATTTTAATTTTAACAAAAATTAATATACAATTAATATATTTACGAATGTATTTAGTTTAATACATTTCCATCAAAATAATATTTCCCTCTATTCTACAAAAGGTGACAAATTTAAATCAGTGAGACTGATAAAGATGCTAAAAATGCTTTTGATAGCATATTTAAAAAAATAATTGAAAATATAATCAATACTTTAAGACTTTATCTTTAAAAATTTTAATTTCTGATTGAACCAAGTAAAAAAGATGCAAATATGCATGGACAATATTCTACACAAAGCGAATGTTGGCCTACATAAAATATTCCTCTTGTTTAACATTTAGATTTGTTTCCTGTTTATCTTTTTAAAATTATAATGTCTTAACAGATTTCCATATTTGACTTATGATTTTTGACACATGCATTTTTTTGTTAAATTAGAAAATAAAATTTTTAAAAGAGAAATAAATTATCATATGATTGATTATATTTTAAATACTTTTTTTAAATATGCCACCAAGAAGAATTTTTATTATCTTTTTCATCCACACTGTCTTAAATTTTATTAGATGAATACATGACCAACAAATTATTGCGTATTTTTAACCTAGCTTTCTTACAGAATACATATGGTGAGAGGTAGGATAGTTTTACAGATATAGTAGTAGGTGTTAAATCAGTAACCCTTGGCCTTAACAACAAACTTTGCACCATTTGGCTATTTAGATTGGCGAAAGAATCAGAATATACGAGAACTTTTGAGATACCTCCATTAAAACTCGTATACCGCCGTTTGTTTAGAACTTTGTTTCTCCGTCACGGAAACTATGTAACACCAAAAGACATAGCTGGAGTAATCGCATTAAACTCAAGCAAATAGTCATTAGTGAACGAGTTGGAAGAGAGTAATTAAGTTCCCTCTGAATGCAGTAAAAATATATCTCACTTCTAGTCATTTAATAGAAATCTACTGTTAGAGAGATATTACTATAAACTACTATACAGAGCAACTGTAGTTTACTAAACTCTACTACTACCGCTCTACAGTTTCTAGTGCTCAGAATTGTAATTCTTCTATACATATCCGCTCATTTTGATGCCGAAATTTGCATTTTCCTGTATAAGACGGAGTCGTTAGTTAATATTAAACCTTTTAAGCGCCGGGCCGGGATAGCCTGGTCGGTAGAGCGTTGTGCTCGTACTCCTTAGGTTACGAGTTCGAAACTCAACGACCATACAATTCGCCGAGTGTCTGGCGGCTGGCGATCGTTAAATCTGTCGTTGTCACAAAGTCCTCCATGTCGAGAGTAATACCACTGGGGGTACTGGGTCAGAGGTGATCGTTCTCTGTTCCAGGTCTAAATTACGATCTGAGATGAGTGAATGTGCATCCACCCCCTAAAAAAAGGGTCGTAACGTGGGTGTAATTAAGTTATACTCTTGGCTCTAGATGGCGCTACTTGTAAAAAGAAGAGATACCCTTTTCGGCTTAAATCTGCTGGTGTATCAGCAGGGGGATTGTCCATGGCAAATACCATAAGTAACGACAACCTGTTAAGTTCATAACCGTAGAACTCATCAACAGATTTTGGGATTTTCTTGAGAAATCTAATGGAAAGTGTTTTAAGAAAATTCTTAATCCGAAATATATTTTTATTTTTTATAAAGTAATTTATGAATTTAAATTTTGATTCGAATTTTAATTAGGAGTAGGATCATTATGTTGTCAGGCACTATCATTTTAATGCGTTATAAATTACTATCAGAATATTATGTTTACAGTAATGGCGCATTATAAAAAACCAGAATTTTAAATATGAAATGCTCACATTAATTTTTAACTACTATTAGTTACTCTGTATAATATTCTATCATTATAAATGAGGTATTTTTACATTGATACTGACTGCTACAACTTTATTTAATCTAATGCTAGTAGACTTGAAAAAAAGATGCATATGTTTATATTCGAGATTCAAAATTCTCTAGATAAAAGCCTGTATCTTTTTGTAACGTTATTAATAGCAACTGAATAAAACTAAATATTAAAAGAGATGAAAGAAATAATTTCTATCGTATATTCTTTTACTGAAAATTGTATATTTCAGTAAATGAAGACATTATTTCAGGAAATCTTCTAAGAAAATAGTAAGCAAGCTATTAAAACATCAATTTTAATTCAATTCGGGAATTTTAAATTATGTGAAAGAAATGCCCGTAGGTACGTTATTTATTCTTTATCCATGTCTTATACAGAAATATTAATACATACCCTAATAATAATAATGAAAAGAATATGAGATACAGGTAAAAGAGTTGATTTTTTTATAATTATAAAGCATTATTTTTATATTTGCTGTGAATATAATCTCCAAAACTTCAAAGATGAAAAATAATTATAAAGGACCAAATTTCTGAAATACAACTCTAATTATTTCGCTGGAGGTAACAGAAATTTGAACCAGTGACAGAAAAAAGATATTAGAAGCATCAAAATTAAGAAACTTTAATCCAAAATTCATCAAAAATAGTGAAAAAAATGAAGAAAACAAACTTTTCTCAATGGTATATTGAATGTAAAAAGCCTTTAGAAAAAAAACATTTCATGATATTTGATAGATGAAAAAAATTCAAACTAATGCAACAGGAGTATTTAGTTTCAAGATTATATTTTAACAATTAGGCTCTTACTGCTTCAAAACGAGGGAAATAATTTCTTCACTTTCTATGAAACTGGATTAATAGTAATTTTTCTAGCAGTAAGTTAGTGCTCAGCAACTTTGTATCGTTTGATGGTTTTTGAAATAATAAGGCCTTTTACTATCAGATGAGTTTAATTGAATAAGATACAAATATATTATTTTGTACTATTTATTGCAAATATGAGTCTCTTCTAAATTATAAGCATATATGTAATGCATTTATGACCTAAATATGAGGGCCATTGTATTGATAATTATAAGCTGAGGATATTGATATATTTTATTTGAACAGCTGATTTAATATTTTTATAATTTCAATTTTGATTGCGCTTAGATTTGTTTAACATTTTTCAAGATTCATGTAATAATTCTAATTTAAAAAACACACAAATTAAAATTTCCTCAGAAGTTTTAAATATTTTTAGAGGTAAAATCAAATTTTATAAGCTCAAATAAACAGAAAATTATTTCATTTATACGCACCTTTTTGTAAAATTCCATATGAAGCCTTATATTGAAATTCCGGCTTCATATTTATTAGTAAAAAAAGAATGCTTTTTCTCTATCAAACATAAGTATTATTTTATAACAAACCCATCTTAATAATTAATTTCTAAAAAAAATGAAATATAGTTCGAGAATCTTTAAAAAGTTATACATGCAATTTGTGTTGTACTTTATATTCCATCGGTTAATTTGAAACATTTTTTTCATATTTTTATTGAGTATTAAGAAATTATTAAGTATTAAAGAAATTTTATCTACAATTATGAATTAAATTAGCTTGTTTATTTGATATCAAAAGCTATATTAACATGAAAATGTTGGCGATTTTGCCAATTGTGGATCATATGAGATTTTGCCTTATTTTCTGATCCAAAGCAGTGAATTTCATAATTTGAAATCGACCATCAGAATTTATTGAGTGTTATCCAGAAAGAAAACAATTTTGCACCTTAGAATGCTATACAATATTTTCACTAGACTCTCTAACCAAGTAGAATTTAGTTGACCCATGCACGAAAGAAAATGTTGTATGATTGTTATTTATAATAAAAAAGTTTAATAATTAAAAAAATCTTTTGAAGTAAGGAAAAGATATTGACATATAGTTCAGAGTGTTTTTCATAAAGGAACTGTATTTTTTTTTTAAAAAAATGTTATACTGTATCCCTGCTTTTTGTAAGCATCTAATTAATGTCATTTAATTGAAATTAACAATAAGAATTCATAATTACTTCTAAAAAATAACCAATCCGGCTAAAAAGTTTTTAATTATGTTTCTAAAAACTGAACAGAAATATGTTTAAATATATTTGCATTAAAACAAATGTGGGGCGTCACTTCAATTTAAAATTAAAACAGTGCTTCAGAAAGCAATAGCTAGCTCTTTACAGATGATTGACTTCTATACAAAACATGGCATTTGAAAATGCTTTAGGAATGTTAACATTACAATTTGTTTCTAGAAATTACTAGATATTTACTTTAAAAAGCAGTAATGCATATATTTTTTCATAGTTATCCACGTTTTAATATCGATTTAGTTCTATGCAACTCATGACACATGAAAAAGCCTCAAGGATGTTAAAATTACGGTTTGTTTCAAGAAATTAAGAAACATATATATCTGTTTCTTATCAGTTTCAGCAGAAATACATGTAATACCTTATCAGTTTGAGCAGAAATACATGTATTTTAAAAATCCAATTTTGAATATTAATTTTCATTAAAGTATGTAACCTTCCACTTTGATTCATTTAAAAAGAAAGAAATTGTGTTTTTTTTTTTTTTTCATTTTCGATGAGAGCATCTGCATTCACTTTTGCTAAGCCTAAATCGCTTATCAAACGCAAACGAACTAACATCTGCAACCTCATAAATCACGTGGTTGTTTCCAACCTCATGCCATCCATCTCTCTTCATCAAAACTCTGCGTAAGTAACTGATGAATGAGTAGTTAAACAAATTATGTTTATCTGACATCACTTATCCGCGAAGAAAACTCATAATATTTACTTTCATCCGAGCATTTCATGATACAATACTGTACTTATCAATCAAAACCTTTTCCTTTGCTGATTCTTTAACTTATTTCTCTTCCTTTATGGAAAATAAGAAAAGGGAATTCCATATCTCTCTGGAATAAAGAGAATTCTTATGGGTATTGTTCCAATTATCTTAAAGTGCTTATGTATCAATGTCACTTCGAATCAATCTATCATTTTTTGTCTCTTTTGCGATTTAGAAGATACAAGTGTAATATGAAAAGGCATGCTTATTCACTGGATGATCTGTGACTAAATTGATGTCATTAATGAATGGCATGTTCTAATTCCTGAGTGTTTTCTTGAAGACAAACGAAATGACGGTAAAAAAAAGTGAAAACTGTCTCCAACGAGCAATATAGTGCACAAATGATCAATATTGGTTCATTAAAGAGATATAGAGCAATATTATGTTGAATTTTTAACGACAACATTTCCTACTCAGGCAGCTTTCTTTTTATTTCATAATACATATGGCTTAGGAAAGATAAAGATTTAGAAGCGTCAATAGAGACACAAATTCATTCATCCATAAAACGAATATAATTCATATAACATGCAATAATAGTCTGCAATATAATATGCATTATATTGCCTAATATTATGCAATATAAATATTAAGTTATAAAAGATCAAAATATCAATCAAAGTATCATGTCAGTAATATATATCAATTTATCATGTCAGTAATATATATCAATTTATCATGTCAGAGCATAATTTCGTGAACGGCCAAGCACCACGTGATCACGCAAGTTATATTATACTTTTTATTCATTTTAATCGTTTCATGGAATGAGTCACTTTGGTATTGCCAACGATCCAAAAAACTTTTTCCCGCATTAATAGTTTAAACAAATATCCCATTTCCTATTTATTTCATTTCATATAATCACGTGCTCCAAATGACATTTTTTAAGGTTTTATTTGATGTAGTCATTAACTTATTTTTTTAATAATAGCTTTTGTAAATACAATGGCAACACGTTATTAAAAGCTTATTTTTGAGATGCTCCTGCAAATAGTAAAATTTTTATTTTTCGTCTATGGATTTCTGTTGACACCATAAACATCATTCCCCAAACAACATAATGTTCTGACATGATAATAAGGAAGCAATATTTGTAAACTATTTTGCGATTTTAAAGAAACGTGTCGTTATTCTTGGGCTGCAAATATTATTTCTAGAAAATGGACTTCTGACACAATACACAAGAAATTTCAAATCTTTTTTTCTTTCATTGATAGTTCTTTGTTTTTAATTCCAAACTAATTTCAACGTTCAATTAATATTGACAATAAAACTTTAAATTTTCCAATTTAAAAATTGTGTGCCTTTTTTGCTTACTTATAAAACTTACCCCATCATATATACGTAAAATATTTCATAAAAAATGTTTAGAATTATGAAGGGTAAATTAAAATTACAAATCACTGTTAAGATTAGGAAATAAATCAGTAACAGTTATAAAAATCACCGAAATATTAAGACGTATGATAGATATTCGTTAAGTATTCAGAATGCATTGCTTAGCTTTTCAACATTTTTCAGAAGCAGCAAAACTAGGAAATATATAAATTCTATAATTAATCATTGTTTGAATATAATACCAATGTAGATAAAATATATGTTAACTTTTTCATAATCACACTTCAATTTTATTACAAAAATATAAAAGTCCCAATGATAGAATAATAATGTCCATCATTAGTCAATTTTCTTATATTGTGTAAAAATGTAAATATGAATTCAGATTGTCTGTTTTCACAGATTACAAGAATTTGTGATATTTTTATGAAGAAGGAAATAATGAAAAAAAAAAAAACCTCTTCATACATATACGCTGTTTGTAAAGACATTAATAATGTTGAAATACTTAGTAAATAATTTTGAAAAATTTATTGCCCATTTACTTAACTTGAATGAAACTAAAACTAAGTATAGTAAATTATAGCACGATAATAATACGTCTAAACAAATTTTATATCTCTTAACAGTTAAAGATTTTTGCATTAATGAGAATTATTTAGTGAAACCTTAGAGGCCAAGAATTGAAAATAATCGAAAAAGAAATCAAAATATATAATATATCTTTTAAAGCAACTATAAACTTGTTTAATACCTTATCATATTAACTTCCCCTATATAAATGTCAGGAATATCTAATTCTATGAAATATCTATTGACTATAAAGTATTTTTATTTGATAAATTACTTCATAAAGAAGACTGATCTAGTTTTACGTTTTGGAAATATCCAAATTAGTAGATTTTCAGATATCAGAGGAGAGCAATTATAACGGTAAGCGAGAAACAAAAGGCGCTAAAATGTTATCAAGATCCCATTGAACTCCAATTCTTAATCAATATCAACCTAAAAGGCTATTATAAACGTTAATACCTTGTGGATCTCTCTGGATTCTCTAAAGCTCTTTCTAATTTGAAGCAATCAGTCTCAGATAAAGTAAAATCCTGTCTATCTTAGAAAAATAAGATTATGTGGGAAATTAGTGCCTTTTTTCATAAAAAAAGTCCATTCTGGCTTTTCCTTGGGCTAATATGATGCAGAAGTTTAAATTTAATTTTGAATTACAATATAATATAGTACTTTAACTTCTTTTCATTATCTTTCAACCATCATGTTCTAAAGATTAAACGTTAATCGAATACAACACATTCATGAAAAACCTGAATCTGCATGGCAGCGATAGGATGAATGCTTTAGCACATCTAGTCCGGAGGATTCTAATGCCTACGGAATATGATTAAGGTGAAAATCAGCACAAATTAAATATAAGATGATTAAATTTACGAGTGAAAAGATAAGAATTATCTTTTTAATTTATTTATTGACGTAAATAAAATTTTTATTTTAAGCAATGAATATTATTTATAACTTGTTAATGATGAAGTTTCAATATACTAGCAAAAGCTATTAAGAAGCCTTATAAAGATACAGTGGAACCTTCATGGACATAATTCAATCTTATCTTATTCGTAATGTAAGACAATCATTAAATGAAGGTATTTTTCTCTGGTATATATGTACACTATGAAAAGGAAGAATATTTTGAAAAAAGAATCAAACAAATTTATAATAAAGTAATTTGTTATTTAACGGGTATGCTTTTACAAAAATGTTTCTAATGAGATTTGTTTTCTTTGTTTATGCGATTAGTTTTGAAGAAAATGATAGAAAATTTGTTGAGCATATAGTTACTGCCCGATTAAAATGATATTTATAAGATACTATTCAATAATTTCAATGTTTTTCAGTTTCTTGCTTCTAAGTTTAGGCTATTATTTTCTCTTCTCCTGTCTAACTTTCCTCCTCAACCTTTTAATTTAATCTAGAATTCAACAGTACTCCATCAACAATTCTGTCTATGCTTTTCATCAGCTCGTAGATGCCATTTTGTCTATGTTTTTTCACCATTTCATAGGTGTCATTCCGTCAAATTTTCCACCAGCCCATTGATCTCGTTGTTTAATCAGTATTATAAAATTACAAGACACAAATAGTCTATTCAGATTTTGCAAACTCATGTTAAAATACCTTGAAGTGGCGTTCGATAACCCTATCAGGACAAATTTTCCTCCATGCTGTTATAACAGTCTTTAGTAAACAACTGATATTAACAGATCGAAATGATATTGGAGATACAGGAAAATTTAACATTTGGTGTCATAACGTAATTAATTATTTTTTATTTTGAAATAGAATAAAAAACAAATAATTTTGCAACATCATACTGTTATTTAAATATCAAATAACCATTTAATATTTATTTAATAACTGAAACAAATAAAAAATAATTTATTGTGATTAATCTTTTAATAAAATAATTTAATAAATAAAACACTGCACTTGTTATAGTAAGAAAATATTTCATTAAAACTTTTAGCAAAATAATCGAGTTTTCTGAACGAACGAACAATTTTTGTTCGAAATCAAAAGTTAATTATTTTAAATGAAATTCTTTATGCACTTTATCAATATGTGCGTAGATTTAGAAAATTTTGATTAAAATAAACGATATAATATTACTTTTCTTTTGTTTGAAACTTCGAAATAGTGTTCATTTGTTTTATTCTTCAAAGATTTAAATATATTAAAATAAATCTATCAAATGATTTAGAGGTTTAATTGTAGGTATGAAATATTATCACTTTCAAGGTAGATTTGCTAAGGATATATCTTGCAGTTTATAAGAAATCTCACTGATAAGAAGAAAAAAAAGCACACTGAAATAAAATTAAATGAATCGCAAGATTCTAAAACAAATTCCTGACATCTTTTGTAAATATTCTTGAGCGATATTAATTTGGATTAAATAAGAGCTGTATTAGTTTAGTTATGCTATATAACACTTCCAACAAATATCGCTATACTTCAGTCAAATATTAGTTAATCATAAATCTGTTTATGATTTAAAAGTATTTTCAAAGAAAATTCTAATATTATAAACATATATTTTAATAAAATATTAATAATAACTTTATTTTAATCAGCCTTATATGAATATCTAATTTTTGCAACTAATCTTTGGAAAATCTATTTTGTTTATAATTTATTCTACGAAGATTTTCACTTGAAGTAATTTTAAATATAGAAATATCATTATTTTAAATAACAATATCAACAAAGAAACAGTATTTTCACAAAACAATTCATGAATATGCGAAAGCTTTATATTTATTTAAATATCGTTTGATCTTTCCTTTCTGAATAACTTCCCTATTCATGTTGAGATTGATTCCTTTCTTAACCCATCTCAATCCTATAGGACCATTATTCACAGTAACTGATTACTTAGGCATTCTAGACCCCTACAATAGTATTCCAATATCCCTATGAATGCGAGGAAGCCGTGGTAATCAAGGATGATCAGGATCTTGAATTTGCCAGATTTCCCAGCAATTTCCTTTTCAGAGTATTTTAATTTCCATGGAAAAAATTGGGATTTTAACATCATATACTGAAATTAAAAGCCTCTAAAAATTGGAAACGTTCTCTCTTAGATTTTCTCATCTAGTAAGAAGATGAATACACTGATGAAATACGAATATTTAAATCTATACATATATTTATTTTGATATACAACCAGTAAAAATCATTTAATGTTTTAAAAAGAAAAATAAACATGTCTATGAAAAAAGTAATTAAAAAAAAACAAAATGAAATCTTCAATCGTAAATTTCAAATTGCCATGTGTGGATATTATTATTTTAAGTCATATTTTATCTTTATTTGTCAATAGCCCTAGAATGCTGACCATTCGTCTCCTGGACAAACGCTCACGAAATAACTTTGACTATTCTTCTCCTATAACGGTAAATGGATCGTTCTACGTAGTGCCTTTATCTAACCAGGGGAACTAGAGATGAGGACATTCCCTATCCCCGAAATATTTCTGCTTGTAGCATATCCAGAACAATAGTTGTCTCAGATACGAATGGTTATCTGTACCGTTAGTATTAAGAAGGTATTTCTGTGTATGATTGGAGATGTCGAAGCGTTTTCACGGAGAAAATTTGTGGGGTAGGCCAGAAGCTATCCGTGAATTATTGAAAGAATTAAGTGAGGAAGATAATTCTACTTCTGAGAATGAATCGGATGAAGATTTTATTGCAGTTGTTTTTGCTCCATGGATGCAGAAGCGTCTCAATATATCAAATTTTCCCCAATCAACAAGAACTATTTTAAGCGTACTTCTTAAACTGAATTTAAACATCCAACGACCTGAACAATCCGAAATATAAAAAAAGGAAAAAAATTGTGCATTTTGTCATAATATTTTGCAGAATGACGCGCAATTTTTGTTTGTTATGTTCAAGAGCAATGTGCGGAGAACATCACGCATATATGTGTAAAGATTGCCTTGAAATAATATTTTTATCCTACTTGACAATCGAGAGTTATGAAATCATCTGCACGTAGTTTGCTTTCATTTAAATTAGCTTTAAAAACTGTTTTCAAATACACTTCGTCTGGGAGACGAATGGTTATCATTATTGTTAGTTTTTTAAAGGTTACCTTTCTAGGGTTAAACCCGTTTAAAACAATTCCAAGACATCTCTATCGATCTCTATCCCTCCCCCCCCACACTCTCTCTCTATATATAAAATGGTAATTTTTAAAAACTTTTATTCTCAATTTTTCTAGCTGGTAAACAAAGTTTGATGCTCGACCGATTTTGAGATGAAATTACAGCTATGATGTCATAGTTCTATGTCAGAGTTTTAAAAACTCATCTGCTGTCAAAGAAGCATACTTAATAATAATGCAATACTAATAAATGCAAGTAAAAATAATTTTTTGGAGACTTAAAACCCTCAAAGCAAAACAACATCCTGTTCTCACATGATAAAAATATCCCTAAGTTTCGAAGATTATCTTTTAAAAATAAGGAGCTTGATTGTATTTTTATGGCATTTTAATTGATGTTAATACTAATACAAATTACCATAATTAAGCTCAACATATCAGGTATTAATAAGATACTTTAACCGATATTCATTTTAGAAAATAAAAGAAATTGACATCGAAAATATTTTGTGTTATTTTTTCTTCCAATAATCGCGAGAGTAGAAGATTAATTTCACCCACAAACAGGATATGATATTACTATGTGGCGTTAGTTGGCGACAAGCCAGTTTCAATCTCGCCAAGGTAGATACTTTGTTTTGGAAATGTTGTTAGATGGCATTATGTACTTCCGTTAAAAGCCAGGAGATATTTCCGGATTTTTTTTGTACTTGGCTCTTGGAGGTAAATAACGACCAGCATTAAAGAAGCCAACAAAGGGAAGTCATAAATAATGAAACAATAAGAGTTCAAACAGTTTAATCCATAAAAATTCAAACCCATAATGAAAGGCCGAATAGTCCGGGCTTTCTTTAAATTAATTATTTTTCTTTTAATTTCAGAACTGGTTTTCTTTCTTTTTTTTTTTTGAAATTTAGGAAAGGCTAATAAACGTTTCATCATCTAAAAATTTAAATTCGGTTAATAAAGAGAACATTCCAAAAAATCCTTTTAAAATTTCAAAAAAAAATTATATATTGTAAATATGAAATATAATATTTTAAGAATTTTTTCTATATGATTATATTGAAGACTTTTATATTCTTCGATTTTTCTAATGTAGGCTTGAAACGTATGACGCTTTAAATACTAAAACATACCCTCTTAAGTAAATATATAAATGCTAATTTAGTAAAAAAAAGTTTTAAAAACGTATTTTAATCTCTAAACAATGAAAGTGTACTTTTTAAATTACTTTCTGTATTTTAAATTACAAATAAAAATGCATTAAATGGGGCATTGATATGTATGCCTAGTACAATTATATTAGATAGTTAACCCAAAATTAACCAGCTTTTTTGTTGCTTCTCTTATGCTAATAATTTTAAAACACTTGATATTTACAGGCATCAATATTCTTGGTGATTTTCAGATTTGTTGGTGAAATATGAATAGAGAATAATATTTAGATTTAGTAGTTGTACGATGTATAGTAGCTTGATGCTGTACGGTTAAGGTTTAAATACATGTAAAAAAACTTTCAATATTCCACAAAATTCCTTATGAAATAAAATTCATAATCTCCAATCTCATTTTAAATTATTTTTCAGAAAATTTCAATAAATATCATTCATTTTATTAATTTTGTATTTAATTTATTATTTACACAAACAAAAAAAAGTCTTAATGAGGGAAAACGCATTTGGTTTTCGATCAATGAGCATTTTAATTAAAATTTTCTTAAATATGTTTTTTTAAATAAAAATTTAGGAAAAATGGCACAATAACGTTTTGCAATCACTGATTAGAGATACCCATCTCATTTGTGCAACAAAGACTATTTAAATTTATTTCCAAAAGCGAAAAAAAAATATTCGGAGACGTGATTATCATTATTTCAACGGTTAGACGAAGCCTCCATTTTTCTAACTCTTGATTGCATTTAGCTTACTTCGAGGTAATCGATTGTGCAGGCAATTAAATTCTTTTCCCAAAAGAAATTAGAAAACAACAGTCCACACATTTCAAGCTTTTGATCTGAAATTACCCGACTCTAATTACGACTTCGAACATTCTCTATCATAAAAATTGCTCTAGCAGCGTTACGTTTCAGCTATAAATTTTCCCGACCTTTTGTAATTTGATGCTGTGTTTATGTACGACGCAGGCGGATATTTTAAATTAAAAATTTTACGACAGCTCACATTTCGACCTTTGAGATAATTTTGAAAGTCCCCTGTCTTGCTTTTAAAGATAGCCTATATTGTTATTTGGAAGGGCTTGATAAATACAAAATTCTGGGTAGCTTAGATAACACTTTAAAAATAAAAAGAATAATGGCGTTATTTTTAATTATATATGCTTTTGATAAAAGGAAATTTTACTTTATTTATCTTTGAGACGTAACTATTATTATCTCCGTTTCATTTTATGCCTTGAAATTAAGTAAATATAAATAAAGCCCATCTACACGTCTATGAGTTATAGTAAATTAAGTTTTGGTGGTAGAAGGAAGGTAGATAAGAAGAGGGCATTTAAATCAAAAATATTTTCCTCCTACTTTATGCCTTAAAATTAAGTAAATATAAATAGAATCCATCTATAAGTCTATTAGTTATAATAAATTAAATTTTGATGATAGAAGGAAAGTAGAGAAGAAGAGCGCTCTTAAATATCTCGTTCTACTTTATACCTTAAAATTAAATAAATATAAATAGAACCCATCTATACGTCTATGAGTTATAGTAAAATAAGTTT
>JAOUZG010040073.1:1719275-1729495 GCA_026289955.1 Argiope argentata
AAATTAAGTAAATAGAACCCATCTATAAGTCTATTAGTTATAGTAAATTAAAATTTGGAGATAAAAGGAATGTAGATAAGAAGAGTGCATTTAAACCAAATGTATTGCACGTATTTAACTGCTTTCCCTTACATAATCTTGAAATGTATTTGTAGGTTCTATTGATTAAAAGAGAAATGTCTGAATTTTATCTTCAATTATTTTTATTTTTATTGAATTGGGTCATGAGAAGGTATTTTAATATTAAAATTTTAAATATCATAGTTCTGAATTCGGTTGATTAACAATAATTGAAATAGAAACATACTTTATGAGGATATTTAAAAATTATCTTTTGTTATGTCATATAACCAAGACTTTTTTAAGGCATAATAATTTCGTTTAAATGCAAAGATTTTTTATCATGTCAGAACATGATGCTTTTTTTTGGGATGAGGTTTTTGGAGTCAACAAAAAAACCATAGGTGAAAAATAATTTTTTTTATTTGCAGGAGCATCTCAAAAAATCGGCTTTTAATAACGCATTGTCATTACATTTACAAAAGCTCTGATTTAAAAAAAATAAGTTAATGACTACAGCAAATAAAACCTAGAATAATGTCAGTTTGAGCACATGATTATATAAAATGAAATAAATAGGAAATAGGATATTCTTTTAAACTATAAACGTGAGACGTGAAAGAATTACAAGGAATAAAAATATAATTTAACTTGCACAATCACGTGGTGTTTGACCGTTTAAGAAAGAAAATTCTGAGGTGATACATTAAAATATGCATAGCAGATTTCATTTTAATCTTTTTTTATTTATTGCTTTATAAATACCTTTCAAAAATCATCAAGCATTGGCGAAATCAAAAATGATCATACATTAGTAAAATCATGTATAATCTAGCGAATTAATTTATTTCTTGGAGTATTGCTTATACTTTAGACTCATATGCTTCATTTTTTTAAAAAAATGTTTGAATATGAAAAAATCATTTTTTTATAGATACATGTCTTAAAATATCTTTTGGCGATATATCGTCGCAAAAAAAGTATCAAGGACGTTTTATATGCAATGACGTTTGTCTTTTCAATAATGCAATTAATGTCAAATTACTCCCCTTTTGTTTTGATATATGCTTTCATTGAATTTTATAAACACCACTTCTTTTTAGCTATTTATGAATTTTTAACTAAATATTGAAAATATCGCCAAATTATTCCGACATTTTTCGCATAGGTAATTTAAGGTAAATATATGTCATATTTTATACATAATGGGCACAGAATTTAATTCATATGGAACAAGCAAAAGTCACAAACCGGGTTGTTGAATTGATTTTTCATTCCAAAGTATCAAAAAGTTCTTGTCACCCTAAAGAATTTCATATGCTCATGCAATTATATTAGATGGTGAATGCTTTTATCATTTTATTAATACAACATGCATGTTGATTATTTTTATATATCTCTAACAATGAATCAATCAATAATTCAGTTGATATCATATTTAGAGATGTAATTGAACTCCGTGTAATAATCAATTGGTTTAAATAATTTTCATCAATACCATTATCTGTAACTGTAAAAAATGAATTTATATCATTTATACTTGGAAAAACTGTCAATGATGTTCTAATTTAAAGTTTTCATCGGGAATATATAATCTCAGATCATTCAAGGTTGACCCAGCGAGTAAAAGGAAATACAATGTACACATTGAATTATTTTCACTACACTTATTCTTGGCTCAAGCAAAAATAATGAAATGCTAATAATAATAGTATACAAATCAATACCTGACTAAAGCAGGGACACACAATGCTAGAAAAGGAAGTTGTCTCTAGTCTTCACAAAATAGATAACACTTGTACTGGAGTCGAAAAGATGAAGCAGAACTTTTAGACATCTTTTTATTTTCTGCTAGGATGTCACAACACAAATACACAGCACAACAATTAAAAATAGGAAGGAAAACAACGACCAGCACATCTCGACGACTCGAACAGACTCTTCTGTCCACCGACTCTCTTCTTTCTTTTCAAACTTGTTTTTTATAGCCTCCCCCAGTTACTACGCCACCTGGCGGTCACCGGCAAGTCGATCCCTCTGGGTTTTCCATTTTTTCTCGGTTCCCAGGCAATACGTTCCTTCACATCATTACAGTTTTCCTTGGATCCCAGGCAATACGATCCTTCACGTCATTACAGTTTTCCTTGGTTCCCAGGCAATACGACCCTTCACGTCTCTACACCCTCAAATAGAATAGAAATTTTATTTTACGTTTCCTTCTTTAATGAATATCCTTCATTACCAAAGCAGTGGAGCATCTTCATATTTGTATCCGGGCCCAAAGAAGTGTTGGGCCCGGATACAAATATGAAGAAACATGAAACTGATTATTTCATTTTCAAGAAAATGTTTTTTTTTTCTTTTTTCAGTAAATTCTCGAAGAGCCTGTCAAATTCCGATGGTGTGAAGTCAAGTCAAAAGTTAAATGATGTCATGGACTCAACTCCCAGAAAGGGTCAGGGTCGTCGTTCCAGTCGCCATCGAATCTCAGGCAGCACCTACCAAAGACCTGGATATCCACTGAAGCGCATTTTCGATACGAGCACGCAACCTTCTGCGACGACGCAACGCTCCAGACGCTTCAATGACTTGTGGGTGCGAATGGATTCTTATGGAAAGTAAGCGGATGAGTCATTTGTGACTCATCGGAAGAGCCATAAATATTTTAAATATAAATTTTCAAATACTTTTATGAAGATATTTATAAAATGATGATGCTTTTATATGAGACTGAAATGACATAAAGGATTTTTTATGGGATAATTGATTATTTAAATAAGATATTTATAAAATGATAAAGATATTTTTATAATGCGTGCTGATTTTTTTAATTATGCATGATTATATTTGTAAAATTAATATAGTGAAATATTAGTAACCTAGCAATCAATGTACATAGCATACCTTTTCTATGAAGGGGAACGAGTGCAAAAAAACCTTTTTGGACCCTTGAGTTTTTGAAAAGAAAAAAATAAATATAATTTCGAACACATAATAAAAATGCATGTTTATTTAATGCATTATTATTATTTCCTTTTAATTCACCGAGGAAAATTACAATTTTTTTGAAATTCCTTTTTCTATACTTAATACAGCAGGTGCATTTACCTAAAACAATTCTTTATTAATTTTAATTTTTGCGTTTACCTTTATTATAGTATCGATCGATGTAAAGAAAACTTGTAAGACATTTTTTTCAATACTTTTGGAAATAAATCATTATATTATATATATATATATATATATATATATATATATTGCAGTATTGGTTGATTATATAACTTTCATTCCAAATGAAATCCCATCGTAAAGCAATTATTTGGATTAAGTTTTCATCTGCATCGTTATCATAAAACGTTACAAAGTTTTTGGAACATTTTTCTGATTAATCTATTTCTAAAGTTTTTATATCAGTGATTAATTTAAAATACTTTAATCTGTCCTCAATCTGTACTATAGCAGTATCAGTTACGGAGTTAAAAATAACATCTAAATTCCTCGACTGGGTTTTCTTTAATTTCATCTTCTTCTGATCTAAGATTCCATTACAAATAGAAAGGAAGATAAAATATTCTAGGAAATACTTTTGGCACATTTTAATATAGTTTATCAAACTTAATTTGAATTATATATTGAGGCAATAAATATTTCTTTTTCCAAATAACTGCAAAATAAGTGAATGCAAAGATTAAAACAAAGTAGATACGCAATGTACTGAATCCCCTACGAAAGGCCAGAACATCACCTGTTAACATTATCACAAAATTTAGAAGATTTTGAAGCGGGAATATCGTGCCAAAACACAGTATTCGAGAGGATGATAATGTTGGATTTCAGGGAAACACTAATATAATATTGGATTATTTCATGGAAACACTGTTATAATATTGGATTATTTCAAGGAAACACTGGTATGATATTGGATTATTTCACGGTAACATTAATATAATATTGGATTATTTAAAGATACCACTGGTAAAATATTGGATTATTTTATGGGAAAAAACTACTGTGATACTAGATTATTTTACGGAAACACTACTAAAATATTGGATTATTTCATAGCAAAATTGCAGATTATCCATAAAAAGTTCACATTTCATGTTTCCATCGTATACTGAAAATTATATTCATTTTCGAAAGCTTTTGCATTCACCATATTTATTTTCTGTAGAAAATTATCTTATATCTTGATAAACGACGGATAATATCGTTTATAAATAATATAAATAATTTTTAAAGTAATATTCGTAGTGAATCATAAATTATTGTTACCCCTCGGTTCTAAAATCCTTTGCAGTATTGACAGGAATGCTCCCTGTATTACTTTGGTTAGAAATATCATTACCACAGAGGGAAAAGCATTGAAACTCAATTTAAATAATACAGTTTTCATACGGCATACATCTTTCAACTATTTAGTACTTTAAAAAATCTGATGTCATTTTTAAGGAAGTAAAGTTATGAGAATTTAATTCACCTCCATTAACGCCATTTTTGAAGCTTCCCGTATTTCTTTCTTCGTCATTGGGAGGGGGGGTGCTTTGTTATTTCGATAATGATCTGCAGGTGAATGTGGATACGACCCTTCAAATATTGAAGTTATAAATATTTTCTTCTTTCAGGAAATTTATCCACATTGGAAGCAGTTCGAGCAAAGAAAGTCAAATTCCTCAGCAAGCATTCCAAAAATGGTTCCAGAAAAGTCATGAACAAGATCATTTGGTTGCTAGTGGTTCCAGGAATTTCTCTGCATGCAATTTACTACAACTGTTCGTCTGCTTATTCGTATTTCATTATCACACTACATTCCAAGTCATTTCATACATTGCTGTTTTGACTGGTATAACTTGAATGAATTTATACAATTAAATGCAATTCTTTTTTGTACACGAGGTCGCCTGTAAAAATTCCATCATTTCACAATTACAAATGAACCAATCATTTCAAGCACTTTGTAATCTGCGCTAAGATGAATTGTACTGAATATTTCTAAAAGCCAAATTAGTGACCATATTAATTATTTGCCAATAAGCCTAGTTTAGCAAAGCATAATTTACACTAACCCAAAAGCAGATAATTGCAAATGTTCAACCTGCTTGTGTGAAGAAATATGAACAAAACCGAAAGTTGGATAGAATCATTGTATGTGCTATATGATAATGTATCTGATTATCCTAATATGCTTGTTTTGATTCTTTATTGATTATTTAATGGTATAAACAGATAATGGAGAACCCTTTTCAGTACTTAATTGTTTTATTTTTGTGTTTTGTACCAATTAATTATTTCAATATTATTTAACCCCTTAACCGGTTTATTTCGATTACTATCTAATACGATGACACCTTTTATTTTGAGAATATTTTCTTATTTTTATTCAAATGGAAATCCATGGGAAACTGGCTTATCTACGTATTCAAAGTCATTTTATTATTGAATTATAATTATTATAAAGGATTTATTTTTTGTTTACAACTATCAAAATTCGATAAATCTATACACGTACGGCGTACGGGGAAAACAGTTAAGGCGTTAATATAAAGAAGTTCCTCGGGAATAACAGTATGTAAATGAATTATTGCTGCATGCATATTTGAAAACTTTACATTAAAAAAAATTTGATTCACAAGAAATCCCCAAACATTGGAGACCAATTATTTATATCAATACTCTTTAAATAGGATGTATTCAAATTTTTTAGAGTATGTAGTATGAGTTCTTACATATCAAATTAATTTTGATTAGTTTTCTATTTCTTTTAAAATAAATATTCTTTGGTATTTTTTTTTACTCAATAGAAATAACGTTGGAAATTAAAATAAAAAGCTAACTGGAGACAATAGGCCATAAGGCCGGGGGTTATACACGCATACAAGCATAATTTGAAATTTCAAATGCACATTCAGACTTGTAGAAAATTAGTTTTACTTATAATTTACATCCTCCAACATTTTGTTTAAAAAGTAATTACTGTTAAAATATTAAAAGAGTCAAATTTATTTAATTCTTTTTTTTAATCTTGTGAAATATTTATTTAGTTTTATTTGTATGAAATATATGCTTTTGAGAAAAATCTTATTTTATTAATAATAGTTTGGGATTTCTTATTAAATATAATGAATTATTTTTGAAACAAATTTGAGGAAAGTGTTTTTATATTTATAAGTAATGGGAGATTAATGAATAAAAATAAGAAAAGACACGTATTATAAGTTTCGTATTTGCACATAGAAGCTCTAGAAATGTATTATAACTATTTAAAAAATCTTTCAAGCTCATATTTTTTAAAATTGCCCATACGAATCGATTGAAGAAAATTAATTCAATTAGAAAACGAAATATTAATGTAATTTGAAAACTTGCAGAATATTTTATTTAAAGCTAATTATTGGCCACAAATTACCTTTTCATTGAAATAAGTTATTAATTAAACTTTCATATTTATAAAAAAAAGTCTACTAACACTAAGTAAATATAATTTCCTGAGGTTTTAAATTAGTAAACATTGTTTCGAATTATGTTTTAAGACTTCAAATAACTTTAGGGGGTAATTAATTCATGCAAATACATTAAAATACTCATGAAACTCAAAAGAAAAGAAAACTGCTTGAATCAAATTTGATTGAGTTTACAAATTTTTAATAATTTGCATTTTTTTAAATCTTAATTTTAAGAAATGTTTAATTATTTTTAAATGCGATAAAGAAAATTTATGGAAGAAAAAGGTTAAAGATGAATAATGTTTGCTTCTCGGTGAATATTAACTTTAAAATACATATTATTAATTAATAGTATTGATACTAAATTCTTGAAAATTTGTCCAAATGCAGCAGCGAATTCTTTTATTAACTATTTGTTATACGACATTAAAACCTAAATCTGTTATTTTATAAAATGAATCTATAATATACATCACTAAGCTATGCAGAATCATACAGAGAACTTTTTCCTTACTTAGAGTAAAAGCAATAAAAATGCACATTTTTTAAAGAAATTCTTTTTTTTTCAGGTAAAAAAATGAAAATTGCAGAAGGGTTTCCTTTTCATTCATTTTTAATTGTACCATTTTCTATTATAACCAGAATTACCAAAATAAGTTTAAAATTATTAGTGCTTATTTCCAGAGTTATTAACAAATACAAAATATTTAGTAATTTCATTTTATTGGAATTTTTGTGTAAGGCAATAGGCAACCACAAATAAAGAAATTTTGAATGTGATTGAGAAATACATACTGCGAAACTTGTTTGAAGCTAAATGTATTTATTATATGGTTTATTCCGATTGATTGCAAACTGTGAAAGTTACTGATTGAAAGACATTCTTCATATAGGGATCAACAACATGAAAAGGCAGTTAAGTGTATAAGTAAGTGCTATGTATGTGTATGACGTAAATAAAATTCTATAAATTTTGAAGTCTTTTGTGTTTTATTTTATTTACTAGCTACAGAGATATTTTTGGCCGGGATAGTTCGAACTTCACCGACCGAAGACTCTCCGTGTGTGTGTGTGGCTGGTGCTCGTTAAATATGCCGCGGTCACAAAGCCCTCTATGTATAGGAAACTGTAAACACAACTCATATTGTATAAACCACATTTTTCCACATGGACCGGGCTGGCCTGTTTGGTAGAGGGTTGAACTCGTACTCCTTAGGTTACGGGTTCGAAGCTCACCGGTAAAAAGATTCCCCGAGTGTGTAGCGACTGGCCCTCGTTCAATCTGTTCGTGGTCACAAAGTTCTCCGTGTCGGGAGTGATACATCAGTGGGTACTGGGTCAGAAGTGATCGTTCTCTGTACCAGATCTAAATTACGATCTGGGGATGAATGAACGAAATGCATGCATGAATGGCACTCCGTAAAAAGGATTCAGATTCCAATATTTCGCTCTTACTTTTCTTTCGTATAACTCCGATAACAAGTCTTCCGTACTCTTGGAGTGTGTAATATGAAGATTTATCAAAATATCAAATTTATATTGTTTTTACTATTAAAATAAATTTGTTGAGTAAGCATGCGAAAAATAAATCTGTACAAAAACAGATTCTCTCTCTCTCTCTCTCTCTCTCTCTCTCTCTCTCTCTCTCTTTGAAAAACAGCTTTTTTTCCGTTTTTATAATAAAATAACGGAGAATTCTGAATATAAAAAGTGAGGAATATAGAGACGAAAACTTTCTATCGTATAGAAGCAAAAAAGTTACAGGTAATAGATATTAAAATACGTTAGGGCTTAAAAGAGATGCTTAGATATTGTTTGTTTGCGAGAGCTTTAGATAAATGATACATTCGGCAGTTCGATGTTCTGTAGAGTGCATATTCTGAGAATTTTAGCAGGGTTTACCAGGAACATTTAGCAGGGATATGTTGTTGGCTTCGTTACAATTAATGCAAAATGGATTGTCTGAAATGATACTTATGTATTAGACCGTCCAACTTTATCGTCAAATTTGAAATGGTCGCCCCAATATGTTGCTAAACCGCCAATCATGGCAATCCGGCAATGGTGTAATACGTTGATCTTGATTGCTAAATTTAAACCCGATGCCAATGAGTTATTAAAACGTTGGCGTTCGTTGGCGAAGACAGTCTCATACTTAAATACCTCTGAAATATTAAACCTGTGGACAAGACTTGGTGTAGTGATCACTTTACAAGTCAACGGTACGATCAATTTATCTTGAACCCTATCTCCAGTCTAATTACAAGTTGTGCTGATTGTTCAAGAAATTCCCGATTAACGATAGACATTTGCTTTTGTGATAATTATCTGAGGCGATTTCAGAATTTTTTTTATCTCAGATTGGATATCGTATAAACCTGGGAGATCCAATCTATGAATGGCCTGTATTCCTTGACTGATTTTGTAGGAGCGTCTGTTTTTTGTTCCATGTGATACTTAACTTTTATACAATATAAACCATTTATAAAAAATCAAGATAGGATGAAACATCTTCCACTAGATCTACAAGGAAGAACGTTTTCAATTAACTTTCGTTTTGGTTTGATGGTGTTATATTCACGCTCCACTCCAAAGACATACTAGGGTTATTTCAAGACGGACCACGTAATTTTGAACTATGGTCAGATGACGAGGATGACAGCTAAGCTGGCATCCCCCTCTCAGAACCACATACACTAGTGGGCGGACATTTGGCTCTGATGGATTTGGCGTGTAACAGAACCCCCTCCTTATACGACAGCTCATCGTTGGAATCGGGTTTCGAACCGTAAATACTACGTCTCACGAGCTGAGACCTTGCTATCAGGCCACTATGGCCTCAAATTACGTCTCGGAGTGAATTAATTTTTATTAGATTTTGAGATTTTGGAAGAAAAAAAACCATTTAATATAACAATATTTTTAAACTCAATTCCTAACTAGTTTAGCAAAGAAAAATTTAATTTTAGTTAATTTTATAATATAATTACAATTAATATAAACATGCATATAAATATGACAGAATCACAATATTAAGCGGCAAAATAGAAAGCAAACTTTCTGGCAATTTTCCATTCTCTTTTCTATATATGGTGTTCGAACTCGCAGCCCCAAGAGATAGGAACCCAACGTTGTAACAACCAGACTATCCCGGCCTAAAATAAGAATTATTATAAATAATTGATCAAAAATTATACTAGCGTTGAATTTTCAATCCGAATTGAGAATTCAAAACCAATTGGGATAGCGAAAAATGCGTTAGTTGTCCATACCAGTTGGGAAACGCAATGCAGATACGAAATTTCTAATTTTTTGTATTCAGTATTATTTTTATTCGAAAGTACACCAAAATAAATTAGAAAAATCGATTCATTAATAATGTTTAATTTTAAATGCATTAAACTTTATGGAAATAAACAGAATGGTTTGAAATAATCGACCAGGAACATGTTAAGCCTGATCTCATTTGAGTGGGAAAAAAACCCAAACCGAATTCGTTACTAATTTGGCGGCCGGGAAAATGAGGATTTTTGGCGAGAAAGATAGTTTTTAATTAAACACTAAAAATTAATGAATAAAGATTCGAAAAAAACCGTATTAACGTCAAATGAAATACACTACAAGTTTTAAAAAAATTACTTGAATTTGATTGGATTAAAATTTCAAAAAGGTGTGTGTGTGTGTGTGTGTGTGTGTGTGTGTGTGTGTGTGTGTGTG
>JAOUZG010040073.1:1729505-1758372 GCA_026289955.1 Argiope argentata
GTGTGTGTGTGTGTGTGTGTGTGTGTGTGTGTGTGTGTGTGTGTGTGACCTAATAATAGGAATTGAAAAAAAACATTTCATATTATTATTTTAAATGAACTAACCATTGTAGAAACATTAACAAACTCCTATTTTTTATCAACTAATACAAAGGACTTAGAAATAAATCATTCATAGAAATATATGAAATAAATCTTTCTTAGAAATAAATGAAAAAAGAAAATCTTTTTTTTTCTTTTAATTTCCATAAGAGAATCCGTGTCATATCTTGGAGACCTTTCCAATAAGTGATCTCTTATTCTTACATTTTTTGTAAATCCCCAAACTCCAATATTTGTCGAAAAGTTACATATCTAAGACTACTCCCAGAAGTATGTAATACCTAATAGGCTTAAACTACTTATTTTAAGACTAAATTTTGGCACGCATCATATTAAATAACTTTTTTTTATTATATCAAAATTATGTTTTCCCCTCAGATTACGGTTTCAATAGGTGGAGGATTTATACTATATATTATTGGATCTATAAGAAGATTTTTTTCCCACAAAATATTGCCTCTATGATTAGACATATAAGGAAATCCACAGTTTTATCGTTCAAATTTGGATTAAACAGAAGGTTTGCATTTATACTCAGTAATACATCACAGAAAATTTGGTGAAGGGATCTATATCTTATTTCAAAATATAAAAAGAGTAAAATGAAATCTGCTATGCATATTTCAATGTATCATGTCCGGACATCATTTCTTGAACTGTCAAGCAACATGGTGCTCGTGCGAGGTAAATTATATTTTTATTCATTTTCATCGTTTCATTGGATGAGTCACTTTAGTATTGCCAACGATCCAAAAAACCTTGTCACGCATTGATTGTTAATAAATATATCACATTTCCGATTTATTTCATTTCACATAATCACTTGCTCAAAATTAAATTTTTAAATGCCTTTCCTGAAGAGCATGTAGATAATAAGTATATATTGGGGGCAGGAACTACATTTTTATTTCAGTATAAATTTTATTCAAAAGATTTTTAAGGAGAATGCTCAGATTTACAATTGTTGGAAATGACGACTCTTGTTGAGAATTGAAGGCGCTTTGTTGAGGTTATTAATACATAATTTTTATATTATTTTATATTATATATAATTATTTATAAAAATTAATACATAATTTTTATATTATATTACATAATTAATATATTAGTTTTATATTTATATTTTATATATGTCCCTCATCTCATTCTGCGCTGTGGATCTTTTTTATTCCGAAATTCGATTATTAATTGTATTAATTTATTCGTTGTTATTTTCTATTATCTAGTTCATTATAATTGTGATTCCACATTTTAAAAAAAAAAATAAATAAACTATCCACACTTGAAACGATATCTTTTATTATTTTATTTTTGTATAATCTAAGTAAAAAAAATACATTTGTTCATATCTTTAGTAATTTTTTCTCCCTTCTAACTTAGTACTTTCATTGTTTATATAATGTAAGGACAATTTAGAATATCACAAACATATTTCATAGTATAGAACAGGATAAACATATTTGCAGGACACGGTATCCTCAGTTTCCATCTATAAATAAGTTTTTTATCTAACAACACTTTATTTCTCTGTGCTGTTTTCAATTTATTCAACATTATCTGACTCTACCAATAAAACGCTTCTTCTCTTATCATCTTCAGATCAATCTTCAAAATAGCTGGAATTCCAATAAAGCGAATTGTTTCTCCCCATGTGCATATTTCTGAAATTATTTAAACAAAAGTCTATTTCCTTAATTTTAATACTCATATAGAAACTATAAATCTCAAAGAATCATTGAATCACGCGGGAAACATTGTGAAATATAACACTATCAAACGCGTATAATAGAACTGATGAAATTGATTGGCGACAATGCTAAAAATTTATTATAACACTCTGAGAATCCACAATTGCCTCCTTAAAATTTTTATTTCGTGAAAGATGTAAAACGGAATATTTATGAAAGCCGAATGTAGATTTATCTCGCTAT
Organism: Argiope argentata; assembly: GCA_026289955.1. NCBI lineage: Eukaryota > Metazoa > Arthropoda > Arachnida > Araneae > Araneidae > Argiope > Argiope argentata. The sequence continues at coordinate 1,731,538 of JAOUZG010040073.1, forward strand.
TCAAGCATATAATTTATCGATGAGATTACAGGGGTTTTGAAATTCTATGAATGGCTGTTTGTCGGCAATTTTCTGAAAATTTAAAGCCATCATTTGACAAACAGATGGGCGATAATTTCAGAGTTGTATTTATATAAATTTATTGGCAACCTGGAGGATGATATCTATGCATCACATTCAAATTAGAATTATTTTACGATATTTTTCTTTAAAAGTCATTCAAAAATTATCTTGAAATAGTTTAAATCATTTTGTTCTCTAGATATATTTTTTTTATTTCATTAAGAAAAGAAATTAGTTTTTGTTGAAAATAATAACATTGTGAAATGTTGAAAATGAAGGCAGCATTCCTATATTTTGGATGGAAAATTCAATTATTAAAGTTATATGACTAAAATTTAAAAAAAATTGTTTTAGTAATTTCATGCTGTTTTCTTAGCGTTGCATTTGCTCTTTTTAGTAAGTTATATTTGCTCATACGTTCTTTTTCTTAAACTACAGTTTATTATGAAACTCCTTTTTTTTCTTTAAAATGTAAAGCCAAGTAGTAAGACAGCACAAATATGTATTTTTTTTTATTCAGTTTATGAAAATGGCTGAAAATAATAGATAATGTTTGTTTATAGTTTCAAAAGCTATAAATAAATTCCAAGGTCGAGGAATAATTAAATAAAAAAATTAATGCAATATATTGCTTCTATTACACCCATTTTATAAACATATACATTATTTATATTTTATAAGGTGAATGACCTTTGAAGTTCCTCTTATGAGTAACACTGCCAATCTAATATTATTTTTTTGCATTCGTTGGTGGTGGCATGTGTCCAATATCAAAAGAAAATAAGATACATTTCTTCTTTTGAAAGGTGAAGCCCTTTTTAATAAACTCTAAATTTTTTTATGGTTGTCACGTCCTCGAGAAGTGTCAAAGTGCCGCTGCAAAATGTGACTTTTTTGGTAAATAGAAACTATTTTAATGGAAGTCCTAAGGGAAAAATTCGTCATTTTTCGTATTTTGGTATTTGGGGTGGGGTAAGGGCACGAGAGTCATATTTCGCTAAATTGCGCCAGGCATATGATTCAAATCAAGTTCATAAAAGGCTAAAAGGTCAGCAGCAGTATATAAAACGTGCGCTAAAAGCATGGTAAAATTGGAAAGATGTTTTTAAAAAGAACAGGTTGTAATGCACGCAAAGAAAGGGAGTTATCAAATATTCGAGAAAAAAAACCCAATAGCTTTTTTTAAAAAGACAAAAGACTTGGTGTTTGTGTGTGTGTGCGTGTGTGTGTTTCGCTTCGTTTCCTTCCTAGCCCCAAGATAAAGAAACTTAAAAGCTTCGGATGTCGCCATTGAACTTAGATGACCTCCATCAAATCACGCGAGATTATAAACGAAGAATTGATGTAGCTCTGACGATTTGAATTAAAAGAAAGGCATTCCACTAGAACATGTTTGACAGTAAAATTTGTATGGTCAGTGGGACATTATATGCTTTCTCCAAAAATTATGTGGGAAACAGGAAGGAAGCTTTCGGAAGTGTCGGCTTAAAATATCGAAGGACATGTCAATGTGAGATGTCAAAATTCTTTTTAATTATAATGCATGTTAAAAGAAAAAAATCATCCAATTGATCTTTCATAGGATTTGGGAAAACAAAATTATTATATAGAAAAAAGTCAGCATGCATAAAATCATCAAAACAAAAAAAATTAAGCCAAAAATAAACTCTTATTATTCTGCATATCAATTATTGTATTGATGTCCGAAAATATTCTTCCTTTTACGAGCAAAACCAGTTTTTGATAACGATTGGTGGAGGATTTGTTACCGATATCTTAGTTAATGTGCCCGTATACTGCATGCAGTGAAAAATGTTTTTCTTTTGATAAAAGTGTCTTATTAGACACCGCCAGAAAGTCTAAACAGAATTTAATTCATATTTTCTAGTTCCCCATTTCAAAGCAAGCATATCGGTATAGGATCTAAATGCTATTGTATTATTTTTTTTTGAATAGTTCTCATTATCAAGTGTCAAACTCACAAAGACTAAGAGAAATGAAAACAAGCACCGCAGTTTCCGATCATGCATTTTAATCAAACAGTTTCCCATCGTTCCCATTAGCCAAAATATTTTTCATCTGATTTTCCTAAGGATGTCATTAAAAAAGTGAACACATAATATATGTATAATTTTACATATTTTATCTTTCAGCTTATTATTATTTCAAATTATTTTTTAAAGACGGAAATCTTTGTAAACGGCTCGTTTCAATATCATTTCTTATATGCTTGTAAATTCTGTAAATAGTTATTTTTACTTTTTTTCTACAGTAAATATTTTGGTACTTAAATAAAATCCCCTTAACATTTCCACCAAACCGTTCTATGACCAGAACGGTCAAGGATACAGGAATATGAGATGGTATTCTGTTCTTTGAATTTGAATTTTATATAGATGATTCTTAATTTGTAAAGGGCGTTCTTTAAGTTCACTTATCTTTAACTTTACATGAACAAATGCAAAAAGCATTATAATACTAAACAAAGGCAAAAAAACCGATTCGTAAGAGATTAACCATGAAATTCTACAAGGAAATGTATCCACCTCCTTCACATCATCATAATAAGAGTTCAAATTATCTTAAGGATTCAGAATTCGTTTTCCATATTGCCGCTATTTTATGAACTATCTTAAAACACAATAGACTATCCTTTTAATAATACTGTTTTGACTTCGGTACAATATTTTTATCTGAATTGAACAAATACTAGAAAATTATTTTTAAATTTTAGTCAAATCCATTTGTTTTTTATGAAATCCCTTTTAATGGCATTTTAAGATATGGTAAAACGTATTATCCTCATCATACATCAAATAAAAAAAAACTATTGCTTCTTATTTCTTAGCCTCGACACATTTTACTATGCCATTGAAATAATATAACGACGTTAATTTGATTAATATGTAATATAATCATTTAACTTTATCACATTTCCATTTATCCTTATTTGGGTCCGTGGTTATTCAAGTTAACTGAGTTCAGTTTCTAGACAGGAATAAACACTCTAGTGGAGAAATATTGTTTTATTTAGAGCCTATGAAAAATCCGTAAACAAACAGTGATTTTTCATAAACTTCTAAACACTTTATTTCATAAATCCCAAATAATAAGAAAGGAATTTTATCTTGAACGTTATACATCAACATTTTAAAAGTAGCGATAGTACAAGCAAACCCAGGAATAAAAAACAAAAACTTAAAAATTGTATATACGAAAAAAAGAAAGTTTAGAAACCAAAGACTATTAAAATTATTTTAAGCAAAGGACCATAAATCCTCCCATTTTTTATACATTTTGAAAATATTTGCTTTACAAAATCCCTAAAAAAAGGAATGTGATTTTGTACGTCTTACTCTACTCTGCAAAATGCAGCTTTAGAAAAATCAAAGAAAAAAAAGCAAAACTTACAACGTACAAATTCGTTTTTATAAGCTGATGGAACAACGATTGAAACTGTAGATAAAACTAAATAGCGATATCTGATAAGAAATTCCTCTTAACTGGAAAAAAAAGATCAGGAAAGAAACGTTGCTGTAAATTATGTTGACTAATTATAAACAATTTTTAGATTAAATGATAAGACCATTGAAGGAAAAGAGCAAATGTAGAGTATCAGATTATTAATTTGCTGTTCTTATTTGGATTCTAAAATCCTTAATGTTTTTGAGTGTTCTTCAGGAGACATTTATTTCATCGAAAGGGGGGAGAGAAGAAAGTTCAAATGATACTTTTTTCACTAACCAATAAAGTAAATTCAATTTATTCGTTTAATTGGAAGGTGCCATAACTTATTATCATTTTGCGTACCACTCCTTAGCGAAGTTAAAGCTCAGAAAAGCGCAAATCTCAGAATTTACAAATCAACAGTGTGGACTTTAAACATTAGAGATAAGAAATGTAAAGTAAACGTTCGCAGTGATCTCGTTATAATGCGAATGTCAGCCAAAATCGAATATTGACTGAAATAAAATTTGTTATAAATCAATACAGTTATTTCAATTTATCCCGAGAAAAATTACGTAACAAAACTAGTTATCTATAAAAAAAGGTTCATTCAATATGGTATTCTGTGTTATTTCATCTCTTTTTGATTCAACAAAATACAAATTGAATTATAGGTTCGTATTTTTTTTCTTATCTTTTTAATTCAATAAAATACAAATCAAACTGTAGGTTCGTATTATTTTCTTATCTTTTTAATTCAATAAAATACAAATCAAACTATTGGTCTGTATTGTTTTCTTTTACTTTTAATTCAATAAAATACAAATCAAACTGTAGGTTCGCATTATTTTCTTATCTTTTTAATTCAATAAAATACAAATAAACCTATGTGTCCGTATTATTTTCCTATCTTTTAAATTCAATAAAATACAAATCAAGCTATAGGTCCGTATTATTTTCCTATCTTTTAAATTCAATAAAATACAAATCAAGCTATAGGTCAGTATTATTTTTTCTTTAATTAATTCAATAAAATTCAAATAAAACTACAAATAAGAAAATAAAGACACACTTTAACCGAAGCTTAAAGAGTTCTTTCTTCTAAAGCAATTAAAAATTTAAAAGCATAAATCGATACTTCCTACGAAAAGCTAACCTAAGATTTTCTGAAACATAATTACTTTAAACACTCTATTAATTAAAAGCTAAACATCGTTTAAGGAGAGAAAAAAACACAAAATAATTAGTTTTCATTATCTATAAAGTTTCATGCTCACTTATAATTTTTGCTGCTAAGCAATTAATTCCGTGATTGTAATTAAAAGAGAGTGGAGAAACCTGCTCAGATAATTTTTCTTTTTAAATCTCTAAAAATCTTGATGCAAAGAAATCAGTGCAGTTTAAAAGAAATCTTTTAATCAAAATAGATTAAAATACTTATCAACGGGAAATCTTAGTACTTTAGAACTTTCAAAGAATTGTTTTTGTTATCTTATTTGATTACACCAGTTTTTTTTAAATAAAAGATTTGTTCAGTTTAGTTCATTGAGTAGAGATGAAATTAAGATAAAGATAAGGAAGAAAGAGAATATTTCAAAATTAACTCAATTTTATTGTAATGTATGAACTGGTTTGTGATAAGAATTAATTATATTAGTTTGAAGTTTTGATTCAAGAGTTGCGAAATATTAAATAATACGATAAAAATGGACGTTTAAGTTGTTTATTTAGCGTACTCCTCGTTTTAAAGCAACCCTAGGGTTATTTTAGGACATACTTCGCAATTTTGCACCGCGGGCAGATGATGATTTAAGTTGTTATCGGTGTTTGAAAAGAACAGTGTTTAACTCAAAATATTACATATAGCTTAAATATTTCATATTAATACTTGATTCTGTAATAGAATTAGTAGAGATATGCAGCAACATATTTTTAAAAAATATTTTGAATAAAATATACTTAAAAAAAGTATTTTGGAGAAACTTTATTACATTTATACTACTATTATAAATGTGAAAGTTTGAATGGATGATGCTAATCAATCACTTTAGAGCGACTGAATGAAATTGGAGGAAATGTAGCGAAGAGATAGATTATAGTCTAAAATAGAACATAGGCTACTATTTATTCCGATTAATTGAGTGGTTCATTTTTTTATTAATTAAAAACTGACTTTTTCATTTCCTCACCTTCAAATGAGTAAGGCTTAATGTGTTTTCGATCGGTTATTGTAAACGATTCTGTTTATTTTCTTAGTGTTTGATGTAATTAAAATTCAGCGTTGTTAATTGATAGATCTTTTGGATTCATTTTGAAGTACTTTTGTATTAAAATAAAAGTACTTTTCTGATAGCAGAGCGCAAACGAAAAAGACATTTGGCGGATTTTTACATTATTTGGCAATTTTTCACTTTAAAAAAATTCTATTTTTGTCCTTTGAGAAATTTAAAACTTTTAGAACAAAGTTTATAATCAGTCGACCTTTCGTATTGCATTTCTTCCCAGTAGGATGTTCTCATAAGCTTTGTTTTTTATCATGACATTATCTTTGGTATCTTTCTTTAGAAAGAAATGCAAATTTATAGTTTCAGTTCTCTTAAATCAGCAGTCATAAAAAAAACCAGAAGTAAGCGGAACTCCTTCCATAAAAAAAAAAAAAAAAAAAAAAAAAAACTTAATGCAATCCGAAAATCCGTCCGCTTTGGAAACTAATATTCTACATTCACCCAAGCAGAAAAAAAAATTAGATAATAAAGAAGATCTGCCCAGGAAATTCCTGGCACTTTTTGCTCTAAGTTAATACTGCTTTATAAACTGAACTCAAAGAGAGTAGTTCTATATTCGTCCCGCAGCAAAAAATTACTTTTATAAAGAAGATCTGCCTAGGGAAATTTAATTCCTATCAATTTTTGGCTTCGCTTTCTTGTAGTGCTAAGATAGTTTTTGCGACAGTCGTTGGTAAAGTCGTTGTCGATAACCTGAGATTGTAAATAACCCAAAATGAACCTTTAACATGGCAGGACGGGCGCGGGGTGTTTCGACACCCCACGCCCAAAAATATTCATCTGCTGTCTGTCTCTATTAACCAAAGTGGTCTGGTCCATCAGCACCTGCCTCTAAAGTCACTTTCCATGCTTAGAGTCTGAAAACGGCGAATTCAGACTCCATTTTAGTCTTATAGAAAGATTTTGGGGTGTGCGGACAACCCGTGCGCGCGCTCGTGTTAGTATTTTTCAATCCGAAATCATGGCTTGTTCAAGGCGTTCTGTTCGGTCTTTTCTTTGTTTGACGTATAGGCAAGAAATAAACTATAGGAGATGTCAGAGGAGATTTCGTCAGTTGAAAAGAATATTGAAAAAGAATTAAATGATTCAGATAATGATGACATATTCAGTGATCAACAGTCTGAATCAGAAGAAGAATGCGATTCTTCAGAGGAAGTTTGCGACCACTCTATCTTTTTTATCGGAAAAGGTATAAAGAAAGCTGAGTCACGGAAGATGCTATTTGTGTCCAAGAAACAAGGATATTAAATCAAAAACCATGAGTGTGAGGTGCGACAAAAATATATGTGTCGAGGACACTCAGAAATTAAAGATGTATGTAATAACTACAAAAGTCTAAAGTTTCAGATCCATATACACCTAAATTATTAAGAAAATTAATTATCATCAGTATTTAAATTTACAATAATGTATAATTTTTATTATAATAAAAATTGTAAAAAAAATTAGTAAGTGTTAAAGGGGAAAATTTCCGTTTTCCGAACTGAGACAAAAATGGTAAGCGCCTTTAATTTATTCATTAATGATTTTGAAAATTACGATAATTTAACATATTAGTTATCATTTTTCTCGCAAAAAGTTTAATTATCATAATTTTTCTTAAGAATTCAAATCTTTAAAAAATTTCGCATTTATGGCATTTAATAAGTTTGGGGTTTGCTGACACCCCATGCCCATTCTCGTGTTACTTTTCGCCGTGCCCGTCCTGCCGGGTTAAAACTGTAAAATTATAAATCTATTTGTAGAATTTTTAAATTATGTAAGAATAAAATAATAATTTTAAGCATTTATCAAACTTTATAAGCTTTTTATATTTTAACTTAATTTTTTAGTATTTAAGAATTGCTATTTCCCTGAATTATTCAGAGTTGTCTTTTGCAAATATAAAATTTCTGTATTAGATGATTGGCATCCACTCTGAAGGCAATACTTAATGTACATCTAGATGCAAATTAAAATAGGGATGTGAGATCTTTTATAGTAAAGCAAATTAAGCAACATTTTGTTCAAATATTGGACCTAATATTTAAGATGTAGTGTAACAACGCAAGGTTAATTGGAATTAGACATTTACTGCGTCATTTCTCGCATAAATCTCAGCTATGCAATTGTTATGAACTGGATGAAATCAAACATTTATGAATTCTGAATTGGTAAAGGAATCTCTAAACGGGCAAAAAGATATTCTTTCCTTATTAATTGGAAATTGTTATTACTTCGAAATTAATATATTAACTTAAAATATTTGATTATACAGAGATAGGATTGAACATTTGTTTGGTGTAAACAGTTTATATTAAAAGAAAATATATTAATACAAAATTAAATATACTGCACCGAAATATTAAGTATAAACATGTGTTCAGAAATATTAGGGATTGCGTTTGAATATTCCTTATATTAGATTTTTTTTGATAAATATAGTTAATGAAAAATCTTAATCGCTACATCTTATGATATAACATCTCATTTTAAGTGGATTCTTCATTTTTTTTCAGTGTTAAAAGCGTTTAAAACATTTATTTTACCAATCAGAGTTTATTATTTTCCAGTGGTAATACAGTTGTAACCAAATTACGAGAACAAATCATTCAGATAAAAACAAAAATAAAAAATGACAAAACTCTCCCATTAATTTTTTGTTGCAGGTCAAATGTAGAACTACTCTCTCCGAGTTCAATTTATGAAGTAGTATTAACTCAGAGAGTATCTGAAAAGTACCAGGAATAGAACTTCCCTGGGCATATCTTTTTTATGATCTAATTTTTTTTTCCTGCTTGGGCGAATGTAGAACAACTTTCTCAGAGTTCAGCTTCCAAGGCGGACGGATTTTCGGATTGCATTAAGTTTTTTTTTTTTTTTTTTTGCTTTCATGAAAGGGATTTTGCTCACTCCTGGTTTCTTATGATAGCTAATTTAAGGGAACTGAAGCTATAATTTATCCTTATTTGCTTTGAATAATCTCATTCTTTACTAAATAAGGGAGTTTTGTCATTTTTTTTATTTTTGTTTATATCTGAACGTTGGGTTTTCGAAATTTGGTTACAACTGCATTACCACTGGAAAATAATAAACTCTAATTGGTAAAATAAATGTTTAAACGCTTTTAACACTTAACAAATTTGAAAAATCCACTTAAAATGAAATGTTATACAGATATAAAACAAAATACTATAGTATATGATCATTTATAGTCTATGATCAATAAATATTTTGTATGTTACAATACCTGCTAAAATGGAAATAAATACTATTTTAGAAATAGTTGTATCCAATATATTCTTTTTTTATATAAAGTATCATTTGGGGAGTACAAAATTTATATGACACGATTAGCGCGTTAAAAATACCTAAAAAAATTTGAAATATTCTGAAGCAGACATAATCAGAATTCCATACTAGACACATTACTTTAAAAGTAATTTCTCTTTTATTAATAATTAATTTTATTAATTCTTAAGGTTTAACATTTCTTTGAACTCCTAGCTCATAATGTTTCCTATTTAAAAACTACAAGGACGCTATCGATAAACTCTAATTTTTTAAAAATTCTAATCAATTCAAGTTCAGCAAAGGTTTAGATCAATTCAAGACTAATTCTCAAATTACCTCATTTATAAATAACTTCTTAGCATAAATAATATTCTCAGTCAGAATGTTAAGTTGCCAAAAATAGTGTAGATCAATATCAAACTTCTATTACAATAGTGTGAAAAATACGACAAATCTGTAATCCAGTTTTTTCCTTTATTCCCCCGAATATCGCCATACAGGCGAGTTTGAATCTACATTTCCATATAAGCTTAAAACTAAAATACGTTTCTAGATTTTATGGCAAATAATGTTTGTGGCGCTAAGTTCATAAGTCAGATAACATCTACGATACTGAAGCGTACTTTTGGTATTGTGGTCATGTTAATACTGACCTTAGCGTCACGGGTTCATACCACGACCTTCAACTGCCACATTGATGACCCGGACATGATCTTCTGATCTGTTGTGGCGCCATCTACCGATAGTAAAACAAAGTCGTCAGACCCACTTGACGCAGCTGGAAGCAACTCCTACATTCCATTCCCAATGCACTCACGCTTTCGCCATAACGTTTGGTTCTTTATAATCGTTCGTTTCTCCGGCGACTCACTGGTGAGCGAGTACTGTGGCGCTAGTTTCATAGGCTAGATAACATCGACAATACTGAAGTATACTTTTTGTATTGTGGTCATGTTACTCGCCAGGTGTTCGTAGCGTCACGGGTTCGTATCACGACCTTCAATTGCCCCATGTTCTTCTTTCTAGATTCCATATCTGAATCATTTTAACTCTACTCTAAGAAGGAATTTCCTTTTTACTGAGTAACCTTTTTACTGAGTAACCAGAATATTGCAATGCCAGTCTTTCTGATTACCTATGATGTAGGTAGAATAGAGGGGTTGGGGGCTATCTGATTTCCATTGTTATTATTTTCGTCATGTTAGATGAAAAAACTGAGATAAATAACAGAGTCTTTGCGAGAGCTTTAGAAACTGAAACATGATTTAATTTATCAGAATGAGGAGTTTTATTTTACTGAACTCCTCTATTTTGTACATATTCATAAGGAAATATGTATTTTTATTCTTATTTTGTAATGAATTGAGTCTATTTATTTCCTTTTTTTAAGACTGAATTATATAAAAAAATATTCTCCGTTGCGATTTAGAATAATAATTAGCCATTTAAATTTAAATAATCGGTAAGGAAGCTAATTCGCTGACTGCTATTAATTTAGTACAAGTAATCAGCAAGTTAATTTCTAAAACCTTTCCGGAAAGTGATTCTTAATCACTTATGCTTGAAATTCAAAACCTAAATAAATTTAATGCCCAAATCTATTTATACTCCACTTACTAACTAATTTGCTGTAACGAACAGTTTTGAAAGAAACTTTTTTTCCTTAAAGCATACTAAATTACTGAAATTGGATAAGTGCTCAACATAACAAGTGACAAAAAAAGTTAACAACAATTTGGGTATTCAGTTCCCTCTACTTTATTTTACTTTTTGTGTATGCAGACTTCCAAATATATAAAGAGGTCGAGACACAATTTGCATACAGATTTAATAGTGAACGCAATAAAACATCTATATTACAAGTCTATGATTTTTTCGGATATTTAAGTAAACAAGGCACCAGATTTATGGAAAATATAGGGTTAAATTACCATAGGGAAGAAAATTATTTTTAAAAGAAATATATTTCTCAGTATTATATTCTATTTTACTCTTGTATTTTTAAAAAAGTTCCTTCAGACAGAAGGGTTTTGATTTTTTTTAAATGGATGAAGGTAATTATGTTAAATATAACGTGTTTCATAATGTCTATCAGAAATAATTTTAGTCGTAGATATTTATTATAGGTACAAATAAGATTGTTAATTCTGGAATAAATATTATTTTTATTTTCAAATGGAACAAAAAACTATTCCGTTTCTAGGGTTTATTTGTTTTAGTAATATAAATTTATTTTTCTATTATTTTTGGAACATACAAGTCAAATTCGAACAGTTTTAATTTATTAACACTAGATTTTACGGATGTTGATTATATACCTATTTTTACTGAAATGAGGCAATTTGACTCAAACAATTTTTTTGCAAAGAAAATAGTTTAAAATCAAATTTAATGAAATGTTTATTATCAAAAAATTAATGGAAAACATTTTTTACATGTAAATTCTGTTTTTGAAACACATTTTCGTTTCTATTACATTTAGCTCAATGAATTGTACATCTGTTTCTTTTGCATGATTGTTGAAACTGACAATTCTTCCGTGCGTCAGTTGCATGAATTTTTGCCGATGGAATTGCTTATGTGAGGAATGCCAAATGAGAAGATAAACCAATCACGTGCGACTTGACTGTTGCCCAGGGTTGATAGAACCAATAAATTTCATGTTATGAAATTAATTGTTAAACCCTTCTATGAGTCACATTGACTCACAATCGTGAAAATAGGCATACCACATTCGATAATGCGAAATGAACGGGTCTGCGGGGAAGAGGAATGAACGTTTATATATATTTCATTACTTAACTAAAAACCAACGTATATTTTTAAAAAGTAAAATTTAAGTTATATATATATATATATATATAGTGTGTGTGTGCGTGTGTGTTAAAATTTTTAATGAGTCCAATTGACTCGTTCCGTAAATCTAGTGTTAAAAGTTTTAAAATGTCTAACTTTTTATAAAGTCCAATTATATATATATTTATATATACTCAGTCATTTGAAACTTTCAGGTCAAGTATTTGTATTTATTTTATACGTATTGAAATGTTGAATTAAATTTTATGAAATATAATAACAGAAATAGTCCTTCGGTTGCTTAGATTTTCTATTTAGCATCTTTTGCTTAAGAATGCATGAAAATTTACCAATTTAAACAAGAAAACAAATTATGTAGGGAATTTGGTACTTACGTATTATACCGTCTTTGCCAACGATCCCCAACGCAACTCATTGGCAACGACTTCAAATTTGGCGATAAAGTTAGACGGTATAATACTTAAGTGCCGGGAAAATATATTATTATTAACGAGCTCAATCACTAGCTAGTAGCGTTTTTCTTTACATTTGAAATACAGTTACTTTCAATCACCACTTAAAACTACGGTGAAATCAGAAACAAAAGATAATTTATTTTTATAGTAATTTATATTCATATATACCTAAAAAGTATTGCTGTTACCTCATTTTCCTCTTTTATGCTATTAAATTTTAATTACTTGATTAAGATACGAATAATCTCTTTTCCTTCATGTAACACATTCTGTAGATGACAGTATTTGATGAAATATATACAGACTTTTTGTAAAAGACAAATAATTCAGTGGGTTTCAAATGGTATCTCAGAAACTACTTTAGAAACATACTTTAAATAATGAATATACATTTTGTTTTCACTAGGAATGCATGAAGATCTTAGATGGCAAAGGACTTAGAATGTTAATTTATCAAAGTGAAAGTAACAGAAAAGGTTATTTTTTTTCTCTAATATAATCAACTATTTCCTGAATATGATTAAAATGAACCACTTTAAAGCAATATATAAGGAGAACTTCTTTTATTATTTAATTATTTTGTTTTTAAATAAAAATGCTCAAAAAGTAAGAGTGTAAATTATGGTTTCACTTTGTTATTTCTTTAAAGTTTATAAGAAAATTTAAGTGATATTTAGTGCTTAAGAAATGTTAAATATTCATTAACTCTCGGAAATAATTCATAGTATGCTAAAAAACCCTTTTACTTCTTCAATATCAATGTTAAATTAAAGGGAGACCTAGGAACACATTATGTCATAATTATGCTTGTACCGTTTTTAATGCACTGCTGGAAAAATCATTAAACGAAACAAAAAACACATTTTAAGAAATATGTAAATATTCATTCTCTGATTTCAAACAATGGCCGGTTTTTTTCTATTATTTCTCTTCCCTAAAATGTTTTCTATAGAAAGTAATTTTGAATTTCCTTCTAGGTAGCAATTACTGAATGTAATATGTAGCTTTTGACTTTAAAAACCTAATTGTTTATTTTTGTTTTTATTTTTGTATTCGCTTTGTAAAACTCAAGTCAAATGGAAAATTAAAACATTTAGTTGTGAATGGCTCTCAGCTCTCTTGTAACAAAACATTGAGATTGTAATATATTTCTCTTGCGAAAATGGCAATCTAAAGGCGATTTTTCATCAGAAGGTTAGACGACTAAATCAAAATTGTCCAATAAAATTTCGTCTAAAGTGAAAGCCGTCATCGCTAGTAAAATCAACCAATAATTCAAAAAGAGGACTTACCCTATAAGCAAGCGTAAGGCAGCAGAATGATGCTGTTGATTAAGAAAAGTCCAGGAAAGAACTCATATTTTGCTTTCGGAGAAATTTGATAACTTTAAATGCTTTGTAGAAGAATTCATTTTGTTCAGGATTTGCAGGAATCTAAAAGAATAAAAGACAATTTTGAACAGAATAAAAAATGAAATTTAAAAAAAAACATTCCATAGACTTCAAATCAAAATACCGTGAAAGTTGATTAGAAGTTATAGGCGGTATAACCCAGAAAAGAAGTATGTTAGAAGGTTATAAGTAGGGAAATAAGACAATAGTCAGACCAGATAAATCATTTATTTATCATATTTCGGAACGTTTTTCCTTCAAATATTTCATTAACTTTTACAAAATAACTGGCATCATTGTAATCTTCATTGTAAAATTATTACACTTAAATGTTCATTTTATAATAATATTTTCTTTTAAAGATGTAGGGAAAGATTTCATATAATTTTGAAATTTCCTTAACTCACCCTTTTAAAAATATTTCTTAGTTTTACATTTGTTAAAAATCAATTAAATGATTTTAAAATTTGCTTTTAAAAGTTAAGTACAATTTAAGATTTATTAGAGGAAATAAATATTAGAAGTTTAATTTCAAAAACAATTTAAGAAAGCATAAATTTAATGGCTTTTAAAAATGAATTTTATGTACATTCACTATTGAATTCATACTATTACACATTTACAGAGAGTTTTAAACAAAATCCATCTTTTCTTCATTCTTTTTCAATTCCTACTATTAGTTCACACTCTCCCTATATATCTTGTTCAGATTTTCAATCGTTAATAAAATACTGTTTATTCTTCCAATCAAGTTCAGGTATTTTTTTAAAATTTTCCAGTGGATGGCATTTAATGTTTCTACAGTTTTTTCAAATATCAATTCATTAACTTTTCTTAATTAAAAACTAACCATTTCGCCAAAAATCTTCCATTCCCCGCTGCCAAATAAGTAACGAATTAAAGTCGTTTTTCCCCATATAATGATGTTAAGCTTAACATGTTTTCTAACGATTATTTTAAACGATTCTATTTATTTTCACAATGTTAGATGTTCTTAAAATTGAACATTGTTAATTAATCAATTTTTCCGACTCATTTTGAAATACTTTCGAAATAAAATAATACGGAATAAAACTAATTAGAAATTTCTGGTCCGTATTGATCTACCCTAACTGGTGTAGAAAATTTAACTGGTGTTGTGTTACTACAATTGGATTTGTTTGGGCGACAAAAGTTGAATGCTAGTGTAATTTTTCGATCAATTATTTATAGTAATTGTAATTGTTAGGCCGGTATAGTCTAGTTGGAATGGCGTTGGATTCCCATCCCTTAGACTGTTCAAGGCGATATATAGAAAGGAGAATGGGAAATTGCCAAGAAATTTGTTTTCAATTTTGCCGCTTAATATTGGGATTCTGCCATATTTATATACATATTTAAATAAAATAATTATTTAATTAAAAGTCATTAAAATAAAATTTATTTTTGTTAACCTATGTAGAAATTGATTTTAAAACATTGTCTTTTATATTACTTGTATTTGTACCAAATATCTTGTGTATCAATTGGTAATACTAGAATGATTTGATTTCAAAGTAAAAAAAAATCATTTAGTTTGATAAATAAATTGAGAAATTACCGTATCATTAATAATATTAATACCAGAAAAATCCTGGTAAATATTTGTTTTTATTATAAAGAACATTTAATACAATATAGTGCTTTAAATTTACCAGTATGCTCAGATTATTTTGCAATCGTAATTATGTGTTAACGTGCAATTTATAAGTATGTAGAGGAATCAATGAAACCAATATCCGAATACGAAATAATATATATCTAATATCAACACTTTCTGTTATAAAATTAATATGCAGTATTTCCTCTTATAAATTTCCCCTTAATAAACTATATTTATGTTTCCAAAATTAACGAATAAAAAATGGTGAATAATAAATAGGACTCTATCCAAAAGAACACGGAAATTAATCTATCTAATAATTCACATGTTTATAGAAAAGAAAGCCAATAAATGTTATTTCATTTCTTATTATAATCTTCTTTTGCTATTTCCTGATATATTTATTAGATTCGAGGGGAATTCAATTATCTTTGTGGGTCAGATATTAATGGAATTGACTTGTTTGAGAAAGATGGAATATATCTTTTCTTTCTTTTGCTGTTTTCAGTGATTGGTATTTCCTTTTAGAAATCGAGATGGTATTCACATATTTCAAAAGTATTAATAATGCATTCAATTTACTATATTAGAAAAATTTACATGTCGAAAGATAATATGAAAATAATGAGATTTATTTTATTTCTTGTTATGATATTTAATATATTTATATTTCAAATTTACAAAAGAAACTCATAACTAGTACGTTTCCTTCAATACTCTGGCAAAAATATAATGTGGAAAAGTTAATCAGCTTTTCTTATTGTTTAAACTTATGTATAGCTTTCATGGTGCAATTTTTTATTCATAAACTTGAATGAATTGTAATCAACAAATCTGTATAACACAAGAAGAAAGGCAGTAATAAACAAGAAGAAAGGCAAGGCAAGAAGAAAGGCAGTAAAATTAAGTAACATTTCTTTGTTACATTTGTTGCATCATTTTCAATATCAGAGTTTTTTTGATTGCACGGTGAAATTTTAAGATTATACTATAAAAAGTACATTTGAAATATAAAAAATAATGAATTAGTCAAATCGATGTTTACATAGTAAGAAGGCATCTGTATCAAAATACAGAATCAAAGTATTAACGCAGCGTCTATTATTTTGTGCTGCTAATTAATCTTTGGTTAAAGAGAGAGCTTTCAAAATGATAAGTAACTGGAAAAACACAAAAACCTGCGATTACAAAACCTTCATAAATCTGATCCATGATTAATTTTTTTGAAAAAAAAATTGAAATTGAAATATAAGGAAATTAATTCAGCTTCTTAAGAATCTGTATTTTTGAGACTAATCGCATTAATTTGTTTTCATAAAATGGCTAATTTTTTAAAAAAAAATAGCATTCTTCTGATTTAAAAGGGTTTTTTTCCAAAAGACAGACTATTATTAAAAATTACAAAAATATTTTATTTAAGGGAACAAAAATAGGCATCTTGCAATAGGAAAAATTAGGAATAGGAGAGCAAAGCATAATAATAATAATACAGTAAGCATTCAGATGCTACATTTGCGAATAATATAAAAATGTAAAATAAACAACTGTCTAAAAACCTTTCCTTAATTAACTCTGGAGAATCGAGATTTTATTATTATGATAGGATATGTTTAATTTAAATCTAACAGTTTTTATAAGCGATTGGAACAAAAAAACTTATCTTTAATTTACGTACAGCAACGTTCAAAAGTATTTACTTATTATAACGTCTTCGCCAACGATCGCCAGCGGTTTAGTAAGTTTTTGGCGACGGATTTAAATTTGGCGATAAATATCAACGGATTTCCCCATTGTCGGATTGCCATAATTGGCGGGTTAGCATCTCTTTGACGATAACTTCGAATTTGGCGATAAAGTTTGTTGGTATAATACGTAAGTACCCCTCCAAATTCCAGAAACTTATTCATGGGATATCTTCAATGTTTTCAAAAAAGTCGTTTTAAATAGGATAAATAACTGCCAGATTAATATATGTAGCAGCTCTAAAATCATGTAAATATTCTCAGTAATAAAAACTGTAAATATAAATAAGTAATATATTTCTGCAATAGACTTTGATAAATATCAATTTAATACCTACATAACAATTTTAAGTAATTTTATAATAATAAATCATTAATGTGTGAAGTTCCTTTAGGAGGATTGAATATAATATTTAATTTGAAAATTGATTATTTGCAAAATCATAATAATATTCTAAAACATATCCTATTATTTTTTTATAAAAAATTGCTATTATATTCAGCAGTCTAAATAATGAAGGTGAAGCATATAAACGTTGTAGACTTGTCGAATAAAGAAGAAACAAAAAGTTAGACAAAGTATACAATTTTCAAGTCAAAATGACAAATGATATTCGATTCTAAATGGTAAAACAATAATAATGCTTGGTTTTAATTAGAATATTGTCTATCAAATGAAATGACAAACACAAAATTAGATTTCTTCAAAAAAATCAAACAAAAATTCTAATTTTTTTAAATTTTTCCATTATCATGGAGTATTTCATTCATCATTCAGTTATGGACTGACTAATAACCGTATGAAAGGTTTGGGTAAACAATGATTTTTGATTAACAATGGAGTATTTGGAGTATAACTAGTTTTTGGTAAACAATGGAATATAACGATTGTTTGGTAAACAATGGAGTATTTGGAAATAAGTTTCTGGTAAACAATGGAGTATAACAGTTTGGTAAACAATGGAGTATTTGGAAACAAGTTTTTGATAAACAATGGAGTATAACGAATGTTTGGAAAACAAGGGAGTATTTGGAAACATGTTTTTGGTAAACAATGGAGTATTTAGAGTATAACGAATGGTTGGTAAACAATGGAGTATTTGGAAACAAGTTGTTTGGTAAGCAATGGAGTATTGGGAATATAACTAGTTTTTGGCAAACAGTGGAATATAACGAATGGTTGGTAAACAATGGAGTATTTGGAAACAAGTTGTTTGGTAAGCAATGGAGTAGTATAACTAGTTTTTGGTAAACAGTGGAATAAAACGAATGTTTGGTAAATAATGGAGAATAACGAATATTTGGTAAACAATGGAGTATAACGAATGTTTGGTAAACACTAGAGTATATCGAGTTTAGTAATTTTTTTTAAATATTTATACAAAATATAAGTTTTAATTTTTTATAAACGATAGGCAGTAACTATTTCTTTCGTGGTGGCCAGCAAATCAATTTTTTTTTACTTTGCAAAATTATTTTATGCCAAAACTCTGTTCATTTGATGATTAAATATTAGTAGAATATCAATTTTATAAACTTAGGAATGGCAAATAAGACTTCGAAAGTTAATAAAGTCTTCTGCATTGCTCAACATGTTTGTGAAGTATGGTATGTACAGTTAAATTGTTGATACGACATAAGGAACAAGAAACATAAGGTGATACTGTGGACCTACCGTGAATTGTCGGTAGTATTTGATTGGACTAAAAGTCTCGTATATTGAGGAGGTATTTTAACAATTAATTGTAAATTTTTCAATAAATTCAAAATTTTATAATCTACACGTATAAAGTAATATAAATAAAAAAACTAGCTATCGGAAAAAATTAACGATTTTTTTTATTGTCTAATTTATTTTCCGTCATATAAAGAAAACATATATTATGTTTCTTTCACTTAATTTTTTTACTACAGTCTTTCAAACATTTGCATTCAAAAACTTCGTTTTAGAATTATTTTTTATTTATTTGCTTAAATGGAGCGATACAAATCATAACCGAAAATGCAATTTAAAAATAGACAATTAAATGCAATAAAAAAACTTAAAACAAAGTATAAAATTTGGAAATGGATTATACTAATGAATTGTACTTATCAAAATTTAGTCCAAATAAATTTTAAATATGGGTAATAATTAAGTAAATTAAAGAAAATGAATCACAACAGTAAATTCCCGCGATATTTTTGAAGTATTATATACATATAAGATCATTAGTCTCTTTTTTATTTTGTAATATTGTCTTAGTATAATAAAGGATGAAATAGACTAAATGTGATTTGATAACATAAATAATATTTTGTGCAATATTTAATATACAGAAATATAATTTTCTTCACAATTTAGCAAAGAGTATTAAAAAATAAATAGATAAAGATTCTAAAGATTCAAATTCATTGCTCAAGGTAAAAAAAATGATGTTCAAAATCCAAGTCGTCATATTTAATATATACTTGAATAATTTTGCCTTTTAATAGCCTCATTAATTCATCTTGTAGTTTAAGCATTTTCAAAATATAAATTTCAGATTAGTTTGTAATTATTAATTATATCTGAACATTACAATTATTAAATTTATATAATTAATGATAATCATGAAATGAAAAACAATTTTAAAATTTCTCTCCAGCAGATGTTTTTTGTTCTATATATATAAAATAACAGTCAAAAGCAGCTGGTAATTACTTTGCTGAACTTCTGTCTTAGTAAACCTCCGGCAGTTTCAGCTTAGTTTGTAATTTGAGAACAAAACTCTTCAAATATTATCTTTGATAATGGTTTTTTTTTCTAAAAGTTAAACTCGCATAAATAAATAATAAAAAAACAAGAATTTTTTAAAACCTGGTTACAGATATCGAAGTTATAACTTTATTCATATTTAAGGGGAATATATTTTCATAACTAAATATCAGAGAAAAATATACATTTATCCCAGACAAACTCTTTCTGCATCCAGAAAACATATTATGTAGCATATTTGGGTCACCGAAACATATAATTTATTTCTTCTTTTCCATTACATTACCACAACCAGATGGCAAATAATCGATATAATGGATGATATTTTATATTTACGTTTGAATAATAATGATACTAAAATAATTGTATCATTTGAAGTATCCTTGTTTGAAATTAGGAAAATAGTTTTGGACAAAAAGCCTATTTATATTGATTCGAGGAGAAACAAAACAATTTTTTATAGCATATGAATTTTAAATTATTTTTGAATTTTTTTTTGAATTTATTTGATTAGAATTTGTACCCGTCTAGACGGAATATATGTTACTTTAAAATCAGTAAACATTTTATTTCTCTGACATTTGTATAACGTTTCATCTTACCAATCAATATTCTGTGGTTTGCTATCTTTAAACTATTCTGTAAACACATTTCCTAGAAAGTTAGTGGGAATTGTAAAAACGATATTCATATTCTTCAACAAAAGGGCAAGCATTACTTACAGCATAAATCATCCGAATTTACATACTAATCTTATTATTTATTAAACGTTCTTGTTGTTGTTATAATGTTCCATTTTATAAAGGAAGGAAGGGTGAAGTAGCTTCTGAGGGTATGGATCCCTGAACACCCAAGGAAAGAAGTTTGACTTCTAGCTCAAACACGTCACAAACCCTTTTTACAGGGCGGACTTCATTCATGCATTACATTCATTCATCCACAGATCGTAATTTAGATCTGAGACAGAGAACGATCACCTCTCATCCAGTACCCCCAGAGGGATTGCTCTCCACTAGGAGAACGTTGTGACCACGACAGCCTTAGTGTCCACCAACATACACGGTCATCGGCTGGTGGGTGAGAATTCACAGCTCAAGGGATGCGAATCCAACGCACTACCAACCTGGCTACCCCGGCCATTATTAATAAATAAATAGTAATACTATGTTTTCTTTAAGAAAAAATAGTAAAGAAGATCTTATGAGGAATAGCTGCTTATAGAAGAGTGGAGAACTAGATTTTCTGGGTAACTGGTGAACAGTGAAGCCAAAATGTTTCCATGATTTCGAAGAAAAAAGTATAAATATTTGGAATAGGCAGAGAGAGGGAGAGAGAGAGAGAGAGAGAGAGAGAGAGAGAGAAACCCTTTTTATGATATTTATATTTTAGATTTTTAATGTAATAAAATTAATATACATCACAGCGTATTAAAAGAAATGCTCAGTTTTGCATAGTATTTATATATGAGCATGCGTATATTTGTATAATTCTTTGATAATAAATGAAAGATTAGGATTTGTGTAAATTTCACCCGAATTTTAAGGGTAAATTAGGCATTCTTATATCCATATACATATATATATAGATATAATTTCAGTACAGTAAAACTAATCAAGGAGCCTCTTAAGGTACTTACGTCTTATACTGTCCAACTTTATCGCTAAATTTGAAGTCGTCGCCAATGAGTTGATATATCGCCAATTAAGGTAATCCGACAATGGTGTTATACGTTGATCTTTATCGCCAAATTTAAATCCGACGCCGATGAATTACTAAACTGTTGGCGATCGTATAATACGTAAGTACCCTTCTTAATATAAATTTTCATTACTTTATTATTACAAAATGTTTTAATATTTTAGTAAATTTTTATTTTTTGCAAAAAAAAAAAATATGTATTAGACTTAGGATGAGCATTTGGAAATCCAGCTATAATATTCAGTTTCTAAAAAGGTGCAGTTAAAAAAAAAAGAAAATAATAATACAAAAAATCAAAGTTAAATTATTTTCTTTAAAAACGTCTTCCATGCTTATTAATAGTAAATTTCTTACAAAACAATTTCAAAAATTATTACAGAATTAATACATTTATTACAAAAATGAATGGATAAAATTTGAACTGAATTTTCAAAGCATATATTATCAGCCTAAGCATTGCGATCTTTTACATCAAACGTATAACAATGGTATGCATACATGCGCATCTAGTAAAATATTATAAATTGAAAATATAATTAATAATTTTAGTGAAAATGTATTAAAAATTTTGAAAAAAAATTATAACGTATTTAACACAGCGAAACTTAATAAAATTTAATACTTAATAAAAACGTATCATTATAATGTAAAAAATAGAAATAAATTCTGAAAAATTGAATAATTAAATAAAAATATTCTTTTTTTTTTATAAATACGTTTTTAGCGTAGCGGGTTCGGATTGAATGGAATTTATTTGAGGACCGCACAAACAAATTTATTTACAGCTATTTAAAAGTATTTACAGGATAATTGATAAAGTAAAACTTCAGAAAACACAATCCAGCAATAATCAGTCACTTACAGCGCAAATGCACGTCTTACGCACGATAAACACAGACTGCAAAACAGCTATCGTATAGCACAGCCAACAGTAATTATCACAGAGAACTCAATAATACAACGTTAACAGCAAATGTAAACACAGCTCACTAATAACAAGCGAGAAAAGTAATCAGCTAGCTACAACGAGGCGTCTCTCTTCCGAGATAAAACTTACAACTAACTAACTCACTGGCTGACTGACTGACTGCCTGCCTGCCAGGTTGGTAGTTGTAGGTTAGCGAGGCGCCTAGCCCCGACAGGGGCTTATCCTTGAAACTGGTGATCTAACAGTGGCCTTGCTTCTCTGCGTTGCCTTGATCTTCTGCGATGTGCGCTGGAAGTGGTGGTGAGCCTGCTGCAGTGGATTTTATAACCTCTGTTTCTGAAGGGATAGGGTGAGGTGGATGTATCAGGGCTGCATATTATTGGATGAGAAGGGAGTGGGGCGTGGAGGTATGGCTCCGAGTAGTGAAGGAACTAAGTTACATGATATTTAGGTAGAATTGAGAGGTAAAATTACAATTAATCAATTACAATTAGGAAATTAAAATTTAATAATTAAGCAAGATATTTCTAGGACGTCTAATTTTAACATTGGGGGTATATTTAGGTATTTTAGCTATTGCATCATTATAAATATTTTCCATATTATCAAAGTTTTTTTTCGCAAGTTTCTGTATGAATTTTTTGAGTGGAGGGTAGTTAAGTGCTTTGTGCATGTTGGTATTAGGCATGTACCAGTTCATTTTGCAAATATTTCTAATTGAAACATTTTGGAGTAATTTAACAATTTTAAGATTCCATTTAGGAGCATACCCCCACACCGGGCAGGCATAAGTAATTACTGGACGCAAATAGGCGGTGTAAATAAGCATTTTGTGTTCCCTGGGCATTTTGGAGTTTCGAGAAATTAAGGTATAAAATTTACGAGTTAGGTCTCGAAACTTTTTAGTTATATAATAAAAGTGTGGCTTCCAAGTTAATTTACTGTCTAATATGACTCCTAGATACTTGCATTCCTTAGACCACGGAATTACCTGATTTCTAATTTTAAGGGGGGGGGAGTTTTTATGATAGTTATATCTAGTAAAATAAATTGCTTCGGTTTTAGTGGCATTGATTTCTATTTTCCATTTTTGGAACCATTCTTGACTGCCAGGTTACGGCAACCCGCCCTTTATATAGCCAACTGAGCGCGGTCCCAAAAGCACGAGAAACAACGCGCCGCTTCATGAAGGATCCAGTGGCTACCAAAATATTCCTTTCGCCAAACCAACCCGGCAGGCTCGAAGCTCCTCGCCAAACGTAGCCAACTTAGGCGATTTTTCACGGATCTCGTCCTTTTGTAACATCAAAAATGTTTAATAAAATAGAAAAAATAAATTTATTACTAAAAAAAGTTTTATTACCGTAAATAATTTTCCCTACACATGTTAGAAAGAAATACACGATGCTCAAAAGATAAAAAAAGTTTTGGCTTAATAAATTTAAAATTAACAATTAAATAAATTTATAATTTTACAACTTAAAACTTAAACTTTATATATTTATACTTATACTTAACTTCTATATATTTAACCTTATACTTTATACTTATACTTTACTTTTATATTCTTATACAGTTTAACAAAATATATAAAGCAAATACAAATTCTAGTTGCTACAGATCGAGAAAAAAAATGAAAGATTTCAAACTAAATAAAATTGTGTGTGCATCGGAAATAAATATTTATTCCTACATGGAAAATAGATTATTCAACAGTTATTCAAAATTGTTACTAGTATATTGAGGAAATACGGTTTGAGGCGTAATTGCTCGCTTAATACAGTATAAACTGTTATTTGAACTGAAAAAAAAAAGAAATATCTCCCTTAAAATTCTTACATTACTTTACACAAATTCAATCAATAGGGCATGCTGAAATCTTTATGCTGCATCCTAGGGATATTTCAATTAAATAAAACATAAGAAACGCACACGGAGGAAAGTGAATCCCTATAAATCCGATCTAGATAAGGCAAGTATTTTGCTTACACTCGAAGTTTCGAATATTTACGAGCAAAGGAGCAAAGTTTTAATTGCTTTGATGGAAAAGAGTTCTGGAGCTGAAACTAGAAAAAAGAAACGCTGCAGCTTGAAAGAAAAGAAGTATATGAGAATATATTCACCGCTCCATTATACTCTACTTTCTCAAATTGGGAAACACCAGCCATTAATGGTGTGTGAAACGAAAAAATAAAATCAACGAAACATGAAAGAATGGTAGATGATGCGTGAAACTGATTGGCTAATGGGAAATAAAGTGGTTGAGTTAAACCTTGAATTCTCGGAAGGCATAAAAAGCCTTAAATACGAGTCAGGCTGATAAAATAATGTAGTTTTCTCTATCGAGATTTGCGCTTGTCCTCGTTGTTCTTTGTTACCATTGAAATCCTGTGTCAGTTATGTCTTAGGATTTTATCCATGGATTCAGATCGAAATTTATAAGAAAACTTAATTTTATTCAAGGAGTTTCATTTTTTAATGAAAATTATCTGTCTAGAAGAAAAAAGTAAAATAATTT
Organism: Argiope argentata; assembly: GCA_026289955.1. Taxonomy (NCBI): domain Eukaryota; kingdom Metazoa; phylum Arthropoda; class Arachnida; order Araneae; family Araneidae; genus Argiope; species Argiope argentata. The sequence continues at coordinate 1,756,513 of JAOUZG010040073.1, forward strand.
GGTAATTGATAAGAACTATGGTAGGATAATGAAATAATAAACATACAAATAAAGTTTTTTTATAAACAAAGGAAATAACCTAATCTTAAACCAAGTAATTATATAAGCATAAACCCCAGGCATATGAACTTGTTTTAAAAGGAAAAATAAAATGATCAACGAGAAAAAAAATCGTTTAAATTCCCCCAAATGGATGAAAGATGTCATAGAAATTGAGTTTTGAATTTTTTTTATTAAATTATATATATATATATATATATATATATATATATATATATATATATATATACGGTATATCATATATATAAATTATATATATATATATGCGGTAATGATTATTAAATTATTCAAGATACAAAAGAAAAAAACTTTTATCTCATCTTTGAAAATTTTCGCTTTTTAAAAAATTGTACTTAAGACTTTTGTATCAATAACATGAGAGTTAAATAAGGTTTTCTTATCCTTAAAGGAGTGATATTTTTCTGTTTAAACAATCTCTTAAAGATTTTTTTTTCTCTTTACTTTGGGGCATATTTACTTACCAATGTTTTATGTGATTTATTAAAACACGTTTTTAACAAAAGTGTGCATTAAAAAAAATCCTAAAAATATAAAATATACAAGCGTAAGTTATTAATCTTATCAGTGAAGAAGTAAAAACAAATATTAAGGCTTAAAATAAATCTGTTGAGTCGGGTTTTTTTCCTACAATCTGACTTAATTTTTTAATTACTATACATCTTTGGAGAAATTCTTTTTTCAATTATGTAATGTAGATTCTTAATCTTTCATCAATAAACAACCTAATTTACAAAATCCTGATTCAATGTAACGCACTCACACTTATTTATGACATTTGACAAAAAGGTGAATCGTATTACTGACTCTTCGTCCCATCCAAAGGCACCTGGATAATAAATACTGAATGACTGGAAAGCTGCAACAGCAACATTGGTGGGAACTTTGGTTGAGTTCTAAGAGTCATCACCGGCCAGGGTACAACCATTCCTTAAGGAAGCATGTCTCGACATCGATTTAAAGAGCCAGACCACAATCTTTTCGTGTACCCTCCTGTGTGGCGAGATCCAACCAGCAGGCTCAAAGCATCTCATCCTCATTTCGAGCCCCCCCCCCAAGGGGATCGTAGATAAAGTAAAACAAATTAATATGATGCAGTACATTTGTTTAAAATTATAAGACATATATATATATATATATATATATATATATATATATATATATATATAAATACGTATTACAGTCCTAATATTTATAATGGCAATGTATAAATATAGATAGGAATAAAGATAAAAGAATTTAAAAAAAAGAGCAGAATTATATTAGTGACATTAGATATATATACTTTTAAAACTATTTAAATATACAACAATGCGTTGAATGGAAAAAAATAATCGACATAGGACAAAGCATCTATGGCCCCCCTCAATTCAAATACAATAGTTGAATTCACTCAATGTGACGGTTCATTCTATTTATTCAATGAGAATACCCTAATTATGTCTCTGGTCAGCAGTTTAATGCGGTGAAATAGACCTAATGATTGGCAGTACAAACATGAAGGGTTAATGGAGTACCAGCTGCATTTGTTGAACAACAAGCAACTTGAATTGACTGTCTATGGAAATAGTCATTCTTCAAAGAGGAGAAATTCATTGAAAATGACTGTCAACAAAATAATGGGTTACAGCTTAATTTGGTCAATGTTATGATCCTAAACACGAGAAATTTACTGTCATAAAGATCATTTAAAAATAATGAAGGAAAATAAATTATCACTGTTTCATTTATTCACTATATATATATATATATATATATATATATATATATATATATATATAT
>JAOUZG010040073.1:1758382-1799644 GCA_026289955.1 Argiope argentata
TATATATATATATATATATATATATATATATATATATATATATATATGAATCAAAAACGGAAATAAAAATGAGAAATAAAAAAAATACGATCGTGAAAATTGGAAAGAATCCAAAGATTTTTGACTATTGTCGGAAACATTAAGAAAATAATCAAACCCTTTACAGAAAAAATTATACCTTTTATTCTAAACCCTGTCTGGTGCTGACCCTTGAGAAAGTCATCAGACCGGATTTCTTTTTTGATTTCTTAATTTCTTTGGGTTCTTTTCTATTTTCAGTATCGTATTTTTTTATTTCTCATTTTTACTTCTGTTTTTGATTCATCTATGTTCCACTATGTTTTTAGGAATATCAGCAAACACTCTATCTAAATACATTTGCGCATCTTTTTAATGTAAAAATTAAAATGGAAATTCCTAATGTATTTCTTATTAAATTATTTCTTTGTTCTTTTATATTATATATCTCGTTGATATGCCAATGTTCGTATTCCTTAATTGAACAGAAAATTATTATTCAAAGATCAATTTTGGTTCAACGCTTAATTTTTTCTATTGATTCTATTGAAAATTTCTTCGAAGCAATCAATCAAAGAGGGTTTTAACTTAGAGACCATAAATCATAATTCATATTCTTAAGTCATTTTAACGAAAAACTCCATTTAGCAGTTTGTGTTAAATACAAAGGACGAGTAATAAAACAGACTAATCGTATACAATAGGAATAGGAATAAGAAATTATTATTGAACTATCGCTACTACTTATCAACTCGATAGCTGAGTAATTTTCGTCTGTTTGTTTCTGTTTTTCATTGCTCTTTAGACAGGATATCGAACGTTCTAGAAAAAACTTTGGTACTCGAGCCCTAATGGAGACAACTCCAACATTCGAAAAAGGATCGGGTATCATCGTTTCTATCTTCGAAATCACTGTATCCATGTGTAGTTTACAAATCACTAAAGTTCGATAAAGTTTTGGGAAGAAGGCATTAACCTGTAATCCCCCCTCCGGATCATTCGGAGTTACCTGTAAAATAAACTTCCTTTCCCTGACCCTTATCTTTCAGATCAAAATTCAGTAATATAGATTTCAGTTCTGGTATTTATGCTGAACACACTATATTATACATATATTATACAAACACACTACCACATAATCCAATATTTGACGAAACTATTCTAATATTTGGTATCATTCTATAAATTAGTTATCACTCAAAGAAACAAATTTCATTTCGAATTTTTAACTTGTTGTGTTACATGCACACGGATGAATAATAAAATATATTTTTATGTGCCTGATTTGACAAAACTGAGATAGAAATATATTTGATTAAATGCCAAATGCAAAACTTCGTACTTCAAACTCCTTTAGCAATTGTTGATAAAAAATCTTCACTTTGATCTTCTTGATATATTTTTTAGAAGTTTACTTTTAGATCGCAGGAAGAGTTTAAAATGCCAGTTTAGAAATTGTTTTATTTCCTTTCTAAATTATAACGTGAAACAAATGTCATGACCTATAGGCTTTTTTAAAGGATCAATTTGGACTTTTGAATTATAGAAAGTTAGTGAATATGCCAACGTCTCTAGCATCACACAAAGTCTCTAGCATCAGCACAATATCAATCAATCAATCAATAGGATTTAAAAAAATCCTATTGATTGATTGATTGGTTTCAAATCTTGGGACTTATCAATCAATCAATCAATCAATAGGATTTTTTTTAGCAAAAATAATACTGAGTTTAAAAAAAGCAGGTACAAAACATTATTTTGCCGCCTTTTTTGAATTAGTGGTTCAACTCACGTTGAAGTTGCTTTTGTTAAAAAAAATCATATTGATTGATTGATTGATTGATTGATTGATTGATTGATAAGTCCCAAGATTTGAAACCAATCAATCAATCAATCAATAGGATTTTTTTAGCAAAAGCAACTTCAACGTGAGTTGAACCACTAACTGAAAAAAGGTGGCAAAATAATGTTTTTTACCTGCCTTTTTTAAACTCAGTATTATTTTTGAAATCAAATCTTCTTTATATAGAAATAATAAAATTCACTTAAAAAACGTACTTAGTGCCAATACAAAAACGAATTAACTAAAAATTTGAAATATTGATAATGAGAAAATAGTTGCTCACAAATAGAAATTATATCACAAAAAGAATATAAATTTGTGAAAATAAAAACAAATATCTCTGTTCAATAATTTTTTTTCAAACTTTTTTTGTTTTAATTCTAAACATTTTTTTCTGAGTGAAAATGTGAATAAGATAATAATTGACAGAAAGATTAGAAAGAACTTAACATTTAAATTCGGAGGTTTGTTTCTTCTGAGTGTTAGACATTGAAGTTGTGAGGGCAACAGGTGGTATGACAATACATATGTACTATTAAATTAAAATATCATTTTCGAGTCAATATATTTAAGTCAACAGAAATATTTTAAAAATTACTGTTCAAAAATGTTTTATGAAATAAATCTTTAACATTAGTTAGCCTTCAAGAAACAAACAATTATTAAGAAATATAAAAAGAAAAGCAATAATAGCTTGTTATTTCAGCCAATTGTTGTTTTGAATCGTTATCTTTACATAAAAGTAGTCTCGTTTAAAATTCAGTTTTGAAGCAGCAAGCAGGATGTTTGCATTCCATAATAATGACTTACAAATATTTTCCAGACAACGCATTACAACATCTGGCTACAAGAGTTTGAAACACAAATGAAAACGAATGGCTGTAATTATTTTTGCATGTACACATTCAGAGTCAAATACTAACTGAATTACTTTCTAGACCGAGCTGGTAGACAAATAAATCAAACTCAAGTGTAAACAAAAGCCTTCGGAGATTAAAAAAAATGGTGCATTAGAGATTAAGCATTTAACTACTTTTAAATGAAATGAACATAATATTATAAGGAATTCGAAAATATATTAGTATATGTATAAAGGATTTAAATATAAGAATTGAGAAAAATTAAAGCAATTTCTTTATTTGAAATATACTTTCTTTTTCTCAAAGCTAGTTTCAGTTTTTTGCAAAAGATTTTTTTTTTATTTTGACGTTAATGAATTAAAAGTGACAAATTAGCGAATTACAATAATCAATAAAATTAGAAATGTATATTTTAATAGAAAAGTATAACTCTTTATCAATAAGGATTTGGAATTGTTACAAACGAGAAAATTAAATTTTAATAATTTTTATGAGCAAAATTAGACTTTGCAAATTGAAAATGCTTTCGAATATTGAAGTCATTATACATTCCGGAACTTGATACAATTACGTTTTTAGCGTAGCGGGTTCGGATTGAATGGACTTTACTTGAGGACAGCACAAACAAATTTATTTACAGTTATTTACAGGATAATTGATAGAGTAAAAACTTCAGATAAAAACAATCCAGCAGTCAACAGTCACTTACAGCGTAAATGCAAGTCTTACGCACAATAAAAACAGACTGCAAAACAGCTATCGTATAGTACAGCAAACAGTAAATCGCAGCTATCTCAATTATACAACGTTAAAAGCAAACGTAAACACATCTCACTAATAACAAGCAAGAAAAGCAATCCGTTCGCCCAATGAGTCGCTTCTCTTCCGAAAGGAACTATAACTAACTAACTTCCAAGTTACGGCAACCCGTCCCTTATATAGCCGACTGAGTGCGTGCCCCAAAACACACGAAACTTCTTAAAACACCACGAGTGATCCAACGGCTACGAGACTATTCCTTTCACCAAACCAAACCAAGATGGTGTGAAACTCCTCGCCAAACGTCGCCATCTTCGATGCTTTTTCGCGGCGCTCACCCACTTGTAACAATACAATAAACTTGCACGATTATTCATTTAAACAAATTTTGAAATAGTTTCTAATCATATTAATTATTCTATAAATTTAATAATAAATATAGTAAATGAAATTCTGCAATCAGGAGTTGTATATGAGAATATTTTCTCTACTATATTTTTATACACAAAATTATTAACTAATTTATATTCAAGTCTATACTATTTCATTCGGAGTTAAGAGTTTTTCCATTATATTATGATTTACGACATTGATATGGTGGCTAATTATTTCTTCAAATATGCTAGCTTTATTTTATAAATGGATAATGTGTTTCTAAGTTTCTAATGTGTTTCAAGTTCATATTATTGCAGATCAAAAATTATAATATTTTTTTTTTCTAAACTCAGAAAAATATATCTAAATTGTTCTAAATTATATATCAAAAATACTATAGTTAAAATATAACTTATGCATTGTTAAAATATAACTTAATTTCATTTCGAATGTCATTTTCGTTAAAAAGATTAAATTAATTTGTTTAGCCAGTAAAAATATAAGGGTCTTTTGACACAAAAGGAAGTAACATGTTAGATTATACAGTGAATAAAATAAATAATGAAAAATTCATTTGTGAAACTTAATTTCATCATATTCAATTATTTTCATTTATTGCTTAAACATGGAACTAAATACGAAGTCAAAAATAAAAATGAATTTTCTTTGAAAATGAATAAACGTCTATCATCTTAAAAATCAAAAATTTTCTAAATTTAAAAATATAGTTTGCCTAATTTATTCTTAATGGAAAAGACTAGAATTTTACAGATATCTTGGGTTTTTCTTAAAAATTCATGCATTATTTTTCTTGCATTTAAATCTAAAAGAACCCTTATTACAAATTATACACACTTTCGATTGAGAAACTGACTGATAAAATTTTTAAAATTTCCTTTTATAGGAAATGTAATTTACCAAGAGTATTCATTTGAAATGAGTATACTCGTAAAAGTTATTCAATCGTTTCATACGGCATCATGTTCAAATTTTATTAGTTTTAAATTTATCATACTTTTAAATACTTATTTTGATCCTTTTCCTTATCCTTAAAGAATAGAAGAATAAGACATAATGTAAAATATAAAAAAAGAGATTAAAAGGAAATCTGCTATGCATATTTCAATGTATCATGTTAGAACATCATTTCTTCAATGGCCAAGCACCACGTGCTCGTGCGAGTTAAATTGTATTTTTATTCATTTTAATTGTTTCATTGAATGAGTCACTTTAGTATTGCAAGCGATCATACAAAACTTTGTATCGCATTTATTGTTTAAAAAAATATCACATTTCCTGTTTATTTCCTTTCATATAATAACGTGCTCAAAATGACATTTTTCTCGGTTTTATTTGCTGTAGTCTTTAACTCATTTTTTTTTAAAATCAGAGATTTTGTAAATGCAATGGCAACGCGTTATTAAAAGCTGATTTATTAAATGCTTGTGCAGATAATAAAAATTTTATATATCGCCAACGGATTTTTATTTTTCGCTTATGCATTTTTGTTGAAGCTTAAAACCTCATCCCAAAAAACAAAATTATGCTCTGACATGATAATATAAAAAAATAAAACGAACCAGACTATTTAAATTTCGAAATAAGAAGAATAAATGAATAAATAAAATAATAGATGAAATAAATAAAACTTAATAAAGATTAAGCAAAATATTACAGCAAGGCAATAACATAAACCATGAAATAAAGTACAAAAAATAGTTTTAGTGCAGAAACAAGTTCATTTCTTCAGTTTCATGGTTTGTGTATGACTTTTAATAAAATAAATAAAACTTTGAGATGGTATTCAGATAAAAGTATAAAGCGTAACTATCAAAAAGAATTTCTAATTAACCCATTTTAATTTTCATGAGTTCGTATGCCAGAAAAATGAGATTATCATTGTATATTTATGCCATAATAAAATATATTTTCTTTATTTTAAGGAAGAATAAAGAATTAAAAAAACATTCTGATAGTTTTTGAACATATAAAACCTTGGAAAAATCAGATTTTAGAAATATTTTACTCCTTTTGTATCTACTTCGTCAAAATATCCAGTAATTATTATTCTTTAAGAAAAGATAATTCACTTTTTTGGAAATATAATATCCTTTTCTTAGTTTTAGTCTAGACTTCGCTTCATGGAAGTAATTATGTGACTGAAGTTTTATTCGGATTTTTTATTTGTAGTTTGCGTCTTGATTTTGAAGGGCATATGTAAATATGGATGGATCTTTTCATATTTTGAAATAATCAAAGTATTACAAACATCAAATGAATGATTGTAAAAAGGTTTTAAAATGTAACCAGTGAAATAAATTTAATTTAAAAACGATAATATAAATGGACCTTTTTTAGATATCCTTGTAATAATGAGATAATGGCAATCGGTCGAAATGAGATCCTCTTCCCATTATAAATTTTTGCCATAAGAAAAGATACTTTTATGATAATTTTTACTTTGAATAAAATTTTCATATTGATAGAAAATTAATGAGTTTTATACTTGATACTATCAATATTGCTAAAATTTTTCCCATTTGTGAAATCTCGCTTTACATTCCAATTAGATTTCATAATATTAAGAGTCAGTGCATTTTTCTGTGAAGTCTTAGTAGAAATGATAATTTCACAGATATAAGCGCTGCTAGATTAATGCTAATTCAATGACCTGCCTTAAGTGTGGCGATTATTTGGCGAGATGAAGACGAATTTGGCTGCAAAAAGGATTCTGAATATTTATATCTCGGCCATAGCTTTTTATGTAATGTTTCATGAAGTAATGAAAAATCCTCTAAAACACAATTATATTTCCTCAGTTTTTAATCGATGTTGTTTCGATCGACTGAAAAGAACATGCTCTTAGAAATCGAAAGACTGAGATAAGCAACAGATGTCACAATAGGAGATCCACTAATCAACCTACCCACAATGCTGAACTAACTACAAAAGGGGAAAACAATCCTGTCTTCCAAATCCTGGCACTTTTAACAACAAACCTGCTATTAACACATGACGCTTTCGGTAAGTATAGCAATCTGAAGGTCGCCGACAAGAAGGTTAAGACTCGAATTCCAGCTTTGAATTGAAACATCCGATATCCTACTCTTCATTGTTTGAGAGTTAAAACGCCTTAACACTAGAGCCCTTTGAAATGGATAACAATCTGACATTATACACAGATATGCCCCAAACACAACTAGGAACATGTTGTTCATATTTCACATTCGTAGATGACAATAAAGTCTTTGAATAGAAAGAAAACTGGGGTAATTTCCCATTGTGTTTCAAACCGAATTCCTTGGATTGAAAAAGCTATTATACGAGCTAGTGAAGAAAATGAGGCGATTAAAATCACGGCAGACAGTTTTTAAGTTTGCTAGAAATAGAAAACACCCATTCTCCTGATCAACTTATCAAAGACATCCAGACCCTACTCCTCTACAAAACCCAAATATTCTCTTATGGTGGATTAAAATCCATGCTATTTATTGGGGTAACGAAGAAGCTGATATTCTAGCAAAAAGAGGTCTTTATTAAAGGTGTTTCAGTTGAAGTTCCAAAACACCAGAGCCATCTTAAACAGCGTCTACAAAAAATATTTATAAGAAAAAGGCCAAATCTTTGGGATAGCGAACACACTAGCAGTTCAGTTTATAAACTCATGAAAACAGTAACATTACAACCAATCTCCTGGACTCGTGAAGATATCCTATTTATTACAAGGCATGATCAAAGCCCTTCTTTTCTTCACCGTTTCCACTTATTAGAAAATCACCATTGTTCTTGTGGGGAAGTCGGTGATCTCATCTACTTTGAGTCATTCTGCCTTTTTACTCTTTCCTGGCACCACCGAAAACCCTCAGCTCCACTTGTATGTCTTTGGTGTAAAAAAGTTTAATAATTCCTTCTCACAAAAAGATAATCATAAACATTATTGCAATAGATTCCTAACTAAGCATGGAAAAATGTTTCAATTAGATGAACCTATCATTTTTGAGGGCATTGTTTAACATATCTCGAATTCTGTTCATAGAATATATTTTTCTTCCCCCATCAAGCAATTCATTTTAATAATTCATTTATCTTTTCATGTTATTTGTATTCTTCTTTGTCATTTGCTTATTTTCTTTCCAATTGAGTGCTGTGTTTTTTTTAAATAAAATCTGCTGACATCAATACCAAACCGGAAAAGTGGCCGGGTACTTACTTATTAGGCCGTTCAATTTTATCGCCAAAGTGAAAATCGTCGCCAATGAGTTGCTAAACCTCCAATTATGGCTATCCGACAATGGTGTAAACCGTTGATCTTTATCGCCAACTTTAATTCCGTCGCATATTAGTACTAAACCGTTGGCGACTGTTGGTGAAGACGATCTAATACGCAAGTACCAGTGTCCGTATGTGATCTAGAAATGGAGGTAGTAAATGTTAAGATATCCTGTAATACTTCAGCATAAAAGAGTCCTTAATAATTAATCATTATAAAATCATACTTTGATTAGATTCCTAATTGATCAGAGAATTATTCCAATTAGATTAACCATATCAATTTCAAATTTAGCATGCAATATTCTTATAAGTCCTGCATTTTATTCGTAATATATCCCTAAGATTTTTCTAGTATCTTTTGCTATGATGGTTTTATTTCTTTAATGATGTTGTACATAATCATGTTCATTCACTCAGTTACCGTGTTATCCAGGAGCCTTTAAATTTAGCTTTAATCATTTTCTGTTATATTATATGTATTTGAATTTAGCAATGTGCAAGTTTCTTACCAGTTGGTTGTAGTACAATTTTTAAATAAAGTAAAATTTTATCGATACTAAACCAAAAATAGGCCAAATTATCTCTAGAAACGGAAGCGCTGTAAGTGTTAAATATAAGATTTCTACTAATAGGACTTTAAAAAGATGATTCAAACACACGGGAGGCAGTCAGTAGTAGAAAGAAATCACTTGAATTGAATTCAAGAGCTTAACCAATGAATTATGTCTGAAATGTTGATCTCCAAGGAGTTCTCTCTAAATATTATAGGACATACACGATTTACCCACAGACATCTTCTTTTTAGAGAATCTGTGCCAAAGTGTCCCACATGTCACGTGGATTTTACCGTTAAGCACATTTTAATTGAATGTCCTGATTTTAATTCACAGCGTGTTCATTTTTTTCATTCAACTTCATTGAACTTCCAGGACCTCGTGAGTGAAAAACACCACCATAACATTTTAAACTTTTTAAAGGTTATTATATTTTATACTTATATTTAGTTCACTTACTAAGTGTCTCTTCTGTTATCAATGGTACTTAAGCATTGATTTCATTTTTTTTATTTTTTTATTGATGTTTTACTATTATCTAAACTAGAATTGTAAATTCTGAAGCATTGCCGTTTTATATACGACCTTATTGCAGTCTATCATCTTTTATACGTATTCTTTTAACTCCCAAATTTAACTTTAATATTTCACCATTGAATTGGCGCAGCATGGCCAATTGTGTAGCTATTGCGCCAAAAACATCACAAATCAATCAATCAACTCTAAATATTTCACACTGTTGAAGAAGCTCAAAAATTATTTCCTGCTTCTGTTAATATCTATTTATTGCTGACATTTGAATATTTCTTCTATGTTTTGTTGCATGTGTATCAAGCTTCTTTTGTCTAATAAAGTAACATTATCCGTTATTGATTGTTATATTTTTTTACCGTAACCGATAAGATAAAAACATTTTGTAATCATTAATTTTCCAGCTTAGAATAATATAAAATAATTTGTCTTAGATAGACAATGTACTTTAATATTGGAACACATTAATGCTTTTGGTCGTCTTTTTTTCTTTCTTTTATTGTGCTTTCCAATTCTCACAAAAATAAATCTATAATATATAAAATCCGTTATTCAAGCTTTCTTTTGATGCTTCCGTCCTTTTTTTTGTCTGATAAAGCCTCAATATCCATTAGTGAATCTGTTAGAATTTTTACCGTAACCTATCAGACAAAAAGATTCTTGTAATCCTTAATTTTTCAGTGGACAATAATATCAGAATATATAAATGCTTCTGATCGTCCTTTTTCGTTATTTTCTGCCTTTCAGTGTGCTTTCAAATTCTCACAAAAACTATATATGATATTGAAAATCAGGTATTTAAACTTCCTTTTAAGGAAACGCATCTAAATTGTCGTGATGATTATTTGACTTGTGATATTAAATACCAGTTTTAAAGTCATATTTTTTGTTTTGAATAAAATTTCTGACTGCGTATCTTAGACGGGGAATGTAATATTCACTTCAGATTTCAAACCTACATCCACATTATGGTGTTTCACCTAGATTCACAAATGCGATGTCATTTCAGTGGTCTTAATCCATCAACTTTCAACCTTAATGATAAAAAAGTAATTGTCCTAGAAGTTGTTAAATTTATCGAAAAGTTATCATAGATTTTTTCCAGAAGAATATAGAGTTGTATCATTAATAATGCAATTTTTACTGATTCAATTAGGCAATTTATCATTGCAAAATATTGTTTTTTTATGAATAGGGAATCTTTGAATTAGTTATGAGCAGCAAAAAACTGTTAATTCAGTTGAAATGATCAATTATATCACTGAATATCCTCAGAATATGTGTCATAAATTTATAAAAACACACACAATTGGTATTAAAAGTACATACATAAAGAGTAAAAAGTACATACATAAAAGTACATATATAAAGGTTAATCAAGAATCCACAAATAACAAAACTATGTCAATGTGGATTCTTGATTAACATTCCAAGTAAACAAATTGGATTAGCATTGAAACATTCCTAACGGAGAAAAACCAATTATCTTTTGCATTCGCACTATATTAAATTGCATCAGAAGCCGATAAATAAAAAAATTATTATTTGCTCCATTACAAGAATGAAATCAGCAGTCAACGAGTGTTATTGTTCATTTCCATACAATAATTATAGCGTTTTTTACTGAATACATTAATTTGGAATTTGTGGAATCAGAGAATATTTTTACATATTTAATGTTTCATTTAAATTGAAGGGTGCTAACGTATTATACCGTTTTCTTCAACGAAAGCCAACGGTTTAGTAACTCATTGACGATGGATTTAAATTAGGCGATAAAGATCAACAAATTACACCATTGCCGGATTGCGATAATTGGTGGTTTAGCAATTTATTGGCGACGACTTCAAATTTGGTAATTGAGTTGGACGGCATAATACGTAAATACCAATTGAACGTATGTCAATAAAATTTAATCAATAATGTTTTACATTTAAGGGTAAATAAGGCACTTCTAGCTTCTTAAGCACAAATACATTTTTTCAGTAGCTTTTTAGTAGTTTTATGTTATTAAATACTTATTTTTCGAAAATAATATTGGAAAAATATTAAATAAACATTTGATAATTGGCAGACTTTTATAAAATGCACAAAAGAATGAATTTCGACATCTGAATATTTCAAATTAAATCGGCAGAAATAATAGAAAGCTACTTGCTACAGGTCAAAAACAGAGAATTGTATTATCATTGTTAATTATACAATCATGTCCTTGTATTAAGGATAATTCAGTCAGCCGAAAATCGAACTCTAAAATACAAGTTTCACCCATAAAACGACTACACGCATCTTCAAAAATCACATGCAAATTGCAGGATGTCCCAGATAAAAGAAACTACGTCACAATGACGAGAGGGAAAGAGAGTGATGTGTAATAAATAGAGGCAAAAAATTTAAATTGTTTGCAAGCGCTTTATAAGCTTTTCAGTGCTGTAACCGCATGGTTATGACACAAAGAACGCATGTAGGTGATTTTTTACGTCATATATGTGGGTATACAAAGCTGGAAGTACCTGAGGAACTTGCAGTCGCCCAGAGTGACATCTCCAGGCTTTGACAAACGATCTCAAGATTATGGTAATGTGAGTAGACGAACAGGGGACCTCAGAGTTACAATGTAGAATGAGGACTGGTATTTGGCAGTTACTGGCAAAATAAACCAACGTAGCACATCATCATACCTGTCTCATGAAACTTCTTCAGCCAATGGTACAACAGTTTCAAGGCAGACCATGTACAGAGGCTCAAGGTAGACCATGTACAGACGTTCAAGACGTAAAAATAACTGCCGAAATTATTATAAAATTTAATGGGTTTTTTCAAAAGTGGAAAATGACTTTTTTCTTTTTCTGTGTGTTTTCAAATATAAAACATTTACTTTTGATTATCCGTTATATAGAATCTAAATAGTGATAGAAAAAATGATATGATGTTTCTCATGCTTAAAAAATAAAAAAAGAACAAAAAGTTCCAAGAATTTTATCTTGTGAGAGCATGATCTTGTTTTGGGAATGAGGTTTTCTGGCGTAATAAAAAATCCGCTGGCGAAAAATAAAAATTTTACTATCTTCACAAGCATCTCAAAAAAAATCGGTTTTTAATAACGCGTTGCCATCGCATTTACAAAAGCTTTGATTAAAAAAATAAGTTAATGACTACAACGGATATAACCTAGAAAAATGCACGTGATTATACTGAATTAAATAAATAGGATATGAGATATTTTTTAACAATAAATGCGAGACAAAGATTTTTTTGGATCGTTTGCAATACTAAAGTGACTCATTCAATGAAACAATTAAAATGAATAAAAATGTAATTTAACTTGCACGAGCACGTGGTGCTTGGCCGTTCTAGAAATCATGTTCTGACATGACACATTGAAATATGCACAGCAGATTTCATTTGAATCTTTTATTTACTTTGCTCACGTAATACTTTTGTTTACACACATGTCTCTGTTTGATTGCATCAGAAGATAAACCTCATTAATGACCGTCAGAAACACAGAGACAATGAGATGTCGAGAACTAAATGTTAAAGTGAGCAGTCGTGGCCGAGTGGTTAAGGCGATGGACTCGAAATCCATTGGGGTTTCCCCGCGTAGGTTCGAATCCTACCGGCTGCGTTTTTTTTAAATATATTCTTCACAATAAAGAAGGCAAATCGAGAAAGAATGCTTTTGCTTATGATATTTTTTAAAAGTTTTAACTATCACATATATCTTACATTTGTATTCATTCCCGCATGATGGTATTAACATGATATTTCTTGATTTATTACTCATGAATTTTAACTAAAATGTTTTTATAACAAGCGATTAACATTACACATTCTATCCTCTTCAAAATGGAAGTATCCGGATACTGAAAATGTCCGAAAAGAAATCGACTCCTCTTATTTTAAAGGTATTCTAGAAAAAAAAAACAATCAGACATGATTGTTCGCTTTCCTAAAATTTCTTCTTCAATTCGAATCAATGCCGTTAAAGAAATAATGAGGTTCTTGTCGAGAACGGATCAGATGAAGAAATTATCATTTATCTTCTGTAAGGAAAGAGCAAGAACAATGAATCACAATAATTCTCCACTTTCCACTTCAAAAATCACTGGTTATTATTTCTTGACTTCCAAATCCTGATTTTTCTCCTTTTCGTCAAACAATAAGGTTTTCTTAGAAAAGAAAGGCCCTTATTTGCACAGGTTTCTTATTCCTCTAATCAGAATAAATTAGATCTTTTTAGGGTTGATGTGAAGTTAAACCCCCTTCTTTGCCAAGTTGGCGGTAACATGCCAATGCTGGTAACCTCGTTCTTTTTAATATGGCAACCTTAGGTTATCAGTTTGTTTGACCGGAAGAGCCAACCCGTGCACTTGTCAATGATTCATGGTTAGTGAGTTGGCGATTTTTGAAAAGTGCGCCAAGCAGGAGGTTAAATTACACTCGCACCCTTTTTAGTAATAATTCAATAAATTAGATTGTGGAATCTGAATGAAATGGAGAACAATTGCACATGGATAATAATAAGAAAGATTGTTAAATATTGTTCCAGTAGAATTCTTCATATTTCAATAAATACTTTCCTTTAAGAATCAATATTTCTGACGACATTTACTTTTCTTAAAGAGAGAAAATCATGTACTCTTGGAGCAGACAATCTTTACGCATTGTGCTCAAGTTTCAATGATGTGTTTTTACAGATGATTCTAAAGTTTGAATTTTTCGGTATATTCATTATTAAATACTTTGGTACCAACTCGACAAGTTGGCGAGCCCTTTTCTTAGGGTTGCTCTTTTTTGTACTTTTGTAATTGAAATAATAATATATCGTATAATGAAAAAAATAATACATAATAATTTCTGCTTTGATGACAAAATGTGTTTTATATTATAGACATACTGTGATATTGAATTCTAATAACTTTAATAAATATAAGCAATTCAAATGTAAACTTAAAAAATTTAAAAATAAGTGCGAAGTTTCTATAAGCAAACATACACACACATTTTATATATATATATATATATATATATATATATATATATATTTATATATATATATATATATATATATATATATATATATATATATATATACAATTAATCCAGCCCATATCAAGGTCATTATAGATTGTTATATTATTTCTTGATTCCATTATACCTTATATATTTAATTAAATTCACTGTAGCTTTGTAAAACTGCTACGTCATTGGTTCTATGTACCGAATGAAGGAATAAAGAATCCCTGTTGCAAACAGATTCTTCTAAAGGTTTCTTGTGTTTCTCTTGTAAAAGTCAACACGTGAAAGAATTCCTGTTAGAAATGAAACGTGTCAGATTTATGAGAATATAATGGTATATAAGACCAAGGATAAATGATTTCTTTCTCTAAACGGCTTATTTTTACATTTATTCTACTTTTGTGTCATGCTGTGAGCGGACGTACCTTATCAGCGCCTGTAATCTCCAGGGATGAAATAGAGCAAACTAAAAAATTAAACCTGCCTTCTCCTTGATTTCGCCACGATTCAGCCATTTGCCTCAAACAAAAAATTGATATATATATTTATACATATTATATATATGTAATTACTAACACATGAAAATGAATATCAATCTGGAATTACTAGTTGTTATGGTTAGAGATGGGCATACGAAATAAAACGTATTGAAGGCTTCTAAACCAAATAAATGATGATGATAATGTAATGTCCGCTTTTTACCATGGAAAGAGAGGTGCAGTAGCTTCTAAGGGGATGGACCCCTGAGCACTCGAGGGCTTCTAGATCATATGAGGATGAAACACACACCCACACGCTTACACAGCCTCCTTTTACGGGGGGGGCACATTCACACAAATTACCGATAGAACGCGGAAGAACGACCATGCCCGACCGGAACTCGGCCCCGGGACTCACAAAACACGAGGAAGACGCGCTACCTCTGTGCCAGAAAACCGGTTAAACCAAATAGATATCTTCTGAATATACATTTGAAATCAATATTACCTCAAACATAGAAAAAAAGGTTACATGATATTGATACGAAACTGGTACTTGCAATTAAGAGAGACAATGTAAGATGTATTATTTCTCAAACGAAAATTATTATTTCTCATAAAAAAAAGATTGAATAAATTATTCCTCAAAAAAGAGCGAACAAGTATTTAACTTTTATTTAGATTTTAAAAAATAATAGACATCATTTCAAATTCTTCCGTAAGGAGCACAGAATCGAAAAATGTCTAACGCTCAAATCCCTTTGTTCGTTTCCTAGTGAGATTTCATTTAAACAAAACATTGGAAAGCATTCGGAGGAAAAAACAATTATTGATAAATTCGACTCAGATAGCAAAATCTCCTTACGTGAATTGTTTTTTTTTCTAGCATCAAAAGCAAAATAACAACAATTTAATTACTTTAGTTTATCGGAATTTGAAACGAAAAATGGGAAAAAAATTAATAATTGCATTTGGAGAAGAAATGTATGCGAGAAAGAGCTCCAGCCCTATTATTTCCAAACTGGAAAATTCTGACCACTAAAAGCGTAGAAAGGAAATAATCCATGGCATATAAAAGCGTGGAAGATGACGGAAGATGTTGATTTGTTAAACAGAAATAAATCTCGCATTCAGAAAGGGTATAGAATATCCTAGACGAGTTTTTTCATAGAACAATTGAAAAGATTTTCATTTAACAATTTAACGTACAAAAGTATTGTAGGTTTTTTTTAATTTTAGGTTATTTAATGCTGCATTGAACAGTTTAATCAATTTCGTGTATTAATTATGTCTCACATTCTTATTCAAACCGAGAAAGTGATATTCATAAAAATGGTACATGTTATTAAAGGTGTTTTTATTTATATATTTATCTAAAAGGAATGGATTTGAAACGGCTTCTGAAACCTAATTTCCTCATTTCTTTGATATTAAATTCATTTTTGTCTTTAAAAATTGAGAGAAATTATATAGGATGTTTCAGAAAGAAATATAAATCCCATAAAAATTCCTTTCATATAATTCCATAAATATAAATATAAATATAAATGCATTAAAATATAATGCTTAGCATGCTCTTTCCAGTAAAAGAATATAAAAAGAAAAATATTAAAATGAAACCTGTTGTGCGTATTTCAATGTATCATGTCAGAACATAATTATTCGAGCGGCCAAGCACCACATGCTCGCTCAAATAAAATTATATTTTTATTCACTTTGTTTCATTGAATGACTCGCTTTAGTATTGCAAATGATCCAAAAAAATTGTGTCTCGCATTTATTGTTTTAAAAAATGTCACATTTCCTATTTATTTCATTTCATATAATCGCGTGCTCAAAATAACATTTTTTTTAGATTTTATTTACTGTAGTCATTAACTTATTTTTTTAATCAGAACTTTTTAAAATAGGATGACATCACGTTATTAAAAGCTTATTTTCGGAAATGCTCTTGCAGACAATAAAATTTCAATTTTTCACCAACGGATTTTTTGATTTTTCGCCTCCGGGTTTTGTTGACGCATCAAAACCTCATTCTTAAAACAATATCATGTTCTGACATGATAATAATTAAAAATGAATTAGTTAAATAATAATAATAAAGCATAACCTATTCACAATATTTTTCAAATAGTAAAGCCTTATGGATTCTGAATAGTATAATTCAAACAAAATACAAGGTATATTTACTTATAAAGTTTGATCCAAATATCAATATGTTCTCTCTCAATATATATAAATCTATGACTGTCACAAAAACTGTTTATTGTAGCTTTATTTTGTGTGTGTGCGCGCGCATTCTATCAAAACTACAGAATAATACCATAGAATGATGCAAAATACTATCAAACAGTAGTAGCAGTTGAGCTACCCTTATATACCAGCATAATGCACAGAATTCATTGCAGTTCTCGCGTCAATCATTTTATTGAATGAGCGCATTCCAATTATAAACCACAGGTCAGCAGATTAACGCGTTGCAATAGACTTAATGGACGGAAGGACAAACAAGCGCGGCTAATGGACAGCCAGCTGAATTTGTTGAACCATAAGCAACTACCATTCTCTGATTACGGAAATGTCCCACTTACTATAGAATGGAATGGGAATAATTTGAAAACGATCCCCGTCACCTGATAGAAATTATAACGTTGGAATATAGAGTTGGAATATTGCATGAATGAAGTTCATACTATTTCAATTTTCGCTTTCCAGAAATTCAGCATATTATAAAATGATCTCAAACTTATTATGGTCAGATGTTTTATTGCAGACAGAAATAAGGAGTAATAAATTGTTACCCTTACTGCTTCTGTTCGCCCTGATGGGAATGATAACTGAATTTTGTAAAGGATATGATCATAAGCACAAGAAGTTCGATGTGATAATAAGAGCGTAGGAGTATTGCATGAATGAAATTCATACTATTTCAATTTTTGCTTCCCAGGAATTCAGCATATTTTAAAATGATCTCAAACTTATTATGGGTAGATGTTTTATAGAAGACAAAAGTAAAGAGTAATAAATTGTTACTCTTACTACTTCTGTTCGACCTGATAGGAATTATAACTAAATTTTGTAAAGGATATGTTCATAAACACGATAAATTTGATGTGATAATAACAGCGTTGAAATATTGTTTGAATGAAATTCATACTATTTCAAATTTTCCATTCCCAGAAATTCGTCATATTATAAAATGATCTCAAACCTATTATTTAAATTATGGGTAGATTTTTTATTGCAGAGTAGTTATTGCAGACAAAAAGAAAGAGTAATAAATAGTTATTCCTACTAATTCTATTAGAATTAACATCTACTAAAGAATTTCGATATTATAAAAACTGGGTTTTTTTGTGAAGTATATAATAAAAGGGTATTTATTTAATTCTTGTTCAGTGTCGTGTTTTTTCTTTTTGCTAATCATGGATTATAAAATGCATTAAAATTTACTTAATAGAAAATAAAAACATAAAAAAAAATTTTTAAATCATTTGAATAATTAATTAAAAGCATATTAAAATATTTTCAATTCGAAATTTAAATCATTATCAAGAAAATATGACAATCTAAACATTAGGAATTAATTTGGTTGTAATAGTGCCTTACTTCAAATTTGTATTAGGCCTATTTTGGAACGGATCCCTGTTCGATAATGAAGATGACATCTGAGTCGGTACGCACAAGGTCCATACTTCTGCACCACACCAGGGAGTGAAGGGTGGGTCCAATATATGAAATTTACGAGCACTAGGCCCGCATATACTGTTGTTTCAAGTAGAATCTGCCATCAAATCTGGAACTTTCTAATTCCAGGCTCTATTTCATTAACTTAAATGTTTTATTTCTATTTCGTGAAATGCAAAGGTATTTTTACAAAGCTTTATTTTAAATAAAATTGACTAAACAGAAAATAAAGTCAATATTGAGATTTGTTTAAAAAATAAAATAATTAATTGAACTTTCAAAATAGGTATCATATATCCTTTTTACTTAATTCTTTTAATATATAGCTACTATCGACACTTTTCTTCTTAAGAAACAGGTGAAAATAATTTTTGACAAGGTTTTTTTTTCTCCTGTATATTTAATTTTTGATGAAGTTTAGATAAAAATGTCTTAAAATATTACTAGCTTTTTGGTACTATCTGTAAATTTCAATTTTACCCGGCATTAAAAAGTAATGCTACTGATGTAGAATTGATTGATTTGATGAATTCTTCATAAAATGCGTATTATTTTTTGTTTGTAATTAGTAAATATCGGTAATTAAAACTTTAAAGTAATAATTTTTTAGTTTGTATTTATGAGTTAATTTTTTAGTGTGTATTTAGTTTTCCAAAATTAATGTAGTTATTCAAAGCAATTTTTAAATATTTTATTGAACTAAATTTTATTTAATTGATTAAAATTGCTTTAAATGTGGAACTCTATTTCGTTCTTTTCTAGATGATAGGAAACATTTCGCTTGAACTCTTAATTCTTACAGTTTGTTTTCTATATCTATTTTTTAATAAATGCTTATTTAAAAATTTATAAAATAATCTTTTTTCTTTCTTATCGTGTTAAATATTTCATTGTATAGAGATTTTCGAATTTTTTGAATAACTATTTCAATCAGTAAAAGGGCAACCAATATGTAAATAATTCTGACTCTATTGTGATTAAACTCAAGATATATCGTTTTAAACCAAGATCGAAAAGCTATAGTTTTCTTCACTGTTTAGTATAGTTTGTTCACTGATGCTAGACTGATATTTGACTATCACGTCTGTGTCTAGTAAATTATTATTACTAAGCCACAAATAGTACATATTTTTTACAGTTTCTCTATATTGTCTCCGGTCTCGGAAATTATGCAGAACAAATCATCACTCATTTTATTTCACAGGGAAATATTTCTTATTATTTCTTTTAAAAGTTATCATTTTTTGAGAACAATTTATTTAATAGGAATGCAACCCAATATAATTCAGAAATAGGATGTATTATAATTGAAATTTTTCTGTCACTTAATTAATTTTAGTTATAGTGGATTCCTTTATTTCTACAAGATTATAAACAAACACTATAAACAAAATAGGAGAGGAAGAATTCAGAAAGAATAAATAATTAAGGCAATCGAAATAGGGCTCAATCGAAGTATAGTTGACTTCATGCACTTTAGAATTTCATTTGGAATTTCGGCTAAATTCTAATGACCAGCAGTGTTTCAATACAAACTATAAAAGAAAGATACTTTACATGTGTTAAACATGGAGAAATGCTGAAAAGATTAAAAAAAATTGAAATAATGATGAAGTTTTCCAAAACTAAAGAAAAGAAATTAATTTTACATTTAATCTTAAAAATATTTCATTAGAAATCCCTGAAGAAGAAATTTAAAAAAATGATAAATTATTAGCTTTATTGCAGGAGCATAATTGGAATCAGGGAGAATGAAATTAATTATTTTTTGTGCGCATTTTATAATAACAAATTTACGTTTTGTCTACAAAATCCGATTTTATTAATTTAATTATGTAGTACTTATCTATAGTATACTGTTTATTATGTATACTTCAAAAAACATAAAATCTTTAAACATCTACCTGCAATATGTTTATGCAGAATAAGCAAATAATTTGTTAATCAATTAAAATGAAAAGTAATTTGAAGAGGAAAAAAATGGATGTATTCTGAGAAATTAAACCTTACTTTTCTCTCCTTATTTTAATTATTTTAATTAGTATTTACAGTTCAAAATTATTTTTAATCCCTTGAAATGTTTCACTTCTTTAAACCTTGCGCTTAAAAATATAAACTTTGAAAAAAATCTTTCATTTTGGGAGAAATAAAAGTATATAAGAAAAATTGTCCATATAGAAGGGAATATCTTAAATATCCATTTAAGTTTTATTTTCTGCCCAAAATGCTCATTTGAATTATAGATTTAAAATTGATTCAGGCTTGTAAGAAGTTTAGATGATTATGTTTATGAATGCTTTACTTAATCATCAGGATTAGAAATAAATTCATCATTAAGTTTTGAGAAAGAAATTCATCATCCAATTTTGAGAAAAATTCGTTATCCAGTTTTGAGAAAGAAATTTGTCATCCAGTTTTGAGAAAGAATTTCGTCATTCAGTTTTGAGAAAGAATTTCATCATCCAGTTTTGAGAAAGATATTCATCATTGAGTCTTGAGGAAGAAATTCACCAATCAGTTTTTAGAAAAAAATTCACCAATCAGTTTTTAGAAAAAAATTCTCCAGTAAGTTTGAGTGGCGGCGGTTTAAATTCCGACCTAATAAATAATCGAAATTTAATTTGAAAGAAACAGAAGAATTATGAAAAGAACTTGCTTGCGATTAATACGTGATGTTAAATTTACCCAAAACTGGAAGTCTTTCAAAAAAGCATTGATAAGAAGACGGCAAATGTGGTGAATTTAAATGTGAAAGAACTGTAAGGCTTCTACTATCAATCAATTCGAATATAGGCTAAAAGAGAATCGATAGTTTCAAAAAATGAATCACCAAGAAGTATTCAGTATGACATATGCACAACCCCATTGTACCCCATAATAACAAGAAATATCACAACATTTTCATCATTCTTGAAAAGAAAAAAAAATGTTTGAGATGGATCATGGCCATATCATGAGATCATCCAATCTGACGTCTTTCATTCCCTCTCTCCCCCGTTTATTGCTTACTTCAAAATGCAATGCATGGTTCATTCAATATAAGATCGACAACGGATTTTCTCAAATATATTCCATATCTCTTTTATACAAAATGTTCACTTACTGACTACAATATATGACTTTTGATGATAGAGGAACTATGAACTAAACTGATAGTTGGCAAAAAATTGTTGCACGAATAGAGTCATGTTTCCCTTAAGGAGGTCTATGATTACCTTTAAGGAGGTCTATCATTACCTTTAAAGAGGTACGGTATTACCCTTAAGGAGGTCTATCTTTACTTTTAAAGATGTCTATCATTTTCTTTTTTAGTTTCTTTTTACATCATACTTTTTACATTTCTTTATATCATGTTATTATTTCCTTGTAAACTCAATTTTAAAATGTTTGATAATCGCAATTATACCATTAAGTTTTATATAGTGTGGTAGATAATGTTGAATAACGAAGCCTTAATTCAACCTTTACATGATTAACTGTTCATGTTTTAGTTATTGAAAAAAAAGTAAATTGACCAAAAGATTCCGGAGGCGCACACAAAATCATCTTGATTTCCTTTCTTAATCAGAGTTAACAGTGCGCTCATTTGAAAACGAATGCATATTAATAGATTTAAAAATGCAAGTTAAAACTTTTGTTGTAATCATTTTCGTATAGTATTACAATAAAAATTTTTTACAAAAATATAAAATGTTTCAAAGAAAAAAAATCATTATAATAGAAAAAAGGAATTGAATTATCCTTCAAAATTAATAACAAACAAAATTAAAACAACGATTAATCTGACGTCATAATTATATGGAGAAGTAATGAAGCTTTCTTAAACAAAAGCACTTTAACCCTTAATAACCTAGAGTTTCAATTTTGATACCAATCTTTTAAACAGAATGTTCACATTACCATTAGTTTTTTTATAGGTTGGCTGTACGTATTTTACTGTTATATAATATTCTTTCCAACGAAATTTTTAAAAAAATCAAATGCCATTATTGTTTTTATTTTATCTATGACATATTACTCGCGCGGCAAAGTGAACAAGTAAACACATTTTACTAAAAGTTTTGTTGAATACAAATTTGATATATTTTCTTTTTCTGAAGGATATAAATACTTGCGATAGTAAAAACAATCAATGTTTCGCATTATTTCATGCATAGGTATATCTGATTTCTTTATGGCGTTAATGCCTGAAGTATCAAAATTGATACCTGTTTTTTTTCTAAATAAATATGTAAAATAAATATTGTGATTTTTTTAACTATTTTTTCCTTCATCTAGACCCTCAAGCAAACACAGTAATATTAAAAAATAAATCACTTTCGTAAATCAGGCTACTAAGGGTTAAAAATTTAAAGATGGGAGAATAGAAAAAAGATACAGGTAGATTGTTGGAAAATTTAAAGAAAACTGCTTTGAATGTAGTCTTTAAATGTGATAAAATTCAACATTTTGATAATTATTTTTAATTTTTTTATCATGTCAGAACATATTGTTTTGGGAATGTGGTTTTGTAGCATCAACAAAATTCTTAGGTGAAAAATAAAAATTTTATTGCCTGCACAAACATATCGTAAAATCAGCTTTTAATAACGCGTTGTCATCGCATTTACAAAAGAGCTGATTTTTTTTAAAAAAAATGTTACTTACTACAGCAAATAAAACCCAGAAAAATTTCATTTTAGCACGCGTTTATATGAAATGAAATGAACAGGAACTGTGATATTCTTCTAAACAATGAATGCGAGACAGAGTTTTTTGGATCATTTTCAATACCAAAGTGACTCATTCAATGAAACAACTAAAATGAATAAAAATATAATTTAACTTGCACGAGTACGTGGTGCTTGGCCGTTCAAGAAATTACGTTCTGGTATGGTACATTGAAATATGCATAGCATACTTCATTTTAATCTTTTATTTATAATTGTGTTTCTATTGGTTCATCTACCGATTCTACAAAGATTCAATTGATAAACAAACAAATTAGAACGTGGATTTCAACAGCTTCATAAGTAATCCGATTAAACTATGCAGCTGATGTCATCTCGAATTTAAATTCTTATTCTTTTCTCAAGGGTAATGACAGGTAATCATTGTTCTCGGAAAGATTTTCCATTGCGTGAAAACCAGAATTAATGGTACAAGAAGATGTTATGTCAGACAAACAAGGTGGGAGTTTCCAAGGGCTCCTTACTTGCACATGGGGAAATGGCTTAGTGCTAAGTTATACTTAGAAGTGATGGAGCGATGGAATGGTATGAATGAGGTTTATGTTATGTTCGTGTGCTGCCCAAATTTTCAGTATATTTTATGATTGAGCGGATGAAAAAAGTCGCTGATTCCTTCAAGTGGCATGACATTCTAATCCAAATATCATGACAGTCTAATCTGTTGTCTTGAAAACAGATAAGCGTTTTTAATTTCTTTGAATCGACGATTTACATAAAATGTTTTCCCAAAAAGCCTGCTTTCTAAATATGAGATATTCAAATTTTCCTTTTTTAAAGACATATTTGTTAAAGACATGCAAAAATTCGATTTTGAAAACAATTTAGAGACTACAGTTCACCAATTTTATAACTTAGAATCTTTTATAATTGTATTTTATTCATAGAAATACCTAGGTAATCTTATATCTACACTTATTACATAATAAAAATAATTAATTAATAAATAATGCATAGAATTCCTAGGGATTGTTAAGGAAACCCCAAAGAGCAAATATTCGAATATCAAAGCCATATCGCAATACCAGAGTTTCTTTTTAAAAAGTTATTGGGTTGTTCGAAAAGTCATTTCGTTTTTTTTGGTGAAAATGAAAGACGATCCTCGTATAATGAATAATTATTTTATTAAATTATATATCGCCCATTCTGATCCAAAACCTTTTGCCATCTTTCTGGTAGAGGCATGATTCCACGCTCATAAAATGTTTGGTATTTGCTGGCAAAAAACTAATCCAAGGTGATTTTTGACGTCTTCATTTGAGACTAAGGTTTTACCGTCCAAAAAATTTTGCATTGACCGGAACAAATAATAATCTGAAGGAACCAGATCTGGATAATATGGTGGAGTGGATCATTTTTGTGACATTTGAGGAGCGAATCACAGACTTCAATGCGACAACACAAATTTCTCTCCGTGAGGACATGGAGAACTCAAATATCGAGCTTCGAGGTTAAACCTAGGCCTTTCAGGTGGTCATAAACAGTTGAATTCAATAAATTTAAACTCTCACCGATCTCACGTGTTGTTGTTCGCCGGTTTGCATCAACTATTACCTTTATCGTGTCTTTATCAGCTTCAACCGGCCATCCGGAACGTGGTGCATCTTCGACATCAAAATTGCCGGATCGAAATTTTGTAAACCAGTTCTGACACTGTCGTATTGTCAACGCATCTTCTCCATACACATCGGTTAATTTCTTTCTGGCTTGAACAGCATATTTACCTTTCCTACTGGAAAAAAGTGAAATATGACGAAATTGCTGCTTATTCCTTTCCCTATTTAAAAGGGCATCTACCAAAAACTACTGCGCAAAATCAATTGAACGTTTTCACAAACAAGTATTGCTATATCACCTCTCAAAACATACAATGATTATACGTCTTAAGTGTGAAGTTGGAATAAAAAAATGCAATTAAATCCTCTGTCGAGAAAAAACGAAATTACTTTTCGAACGACCCAATAATTATACAGATATGACACAATCTAATTATATAGTTCAATTATGATAATTTTTTAAAAAATAAAGCGAAAAGTTTTAATATCTTTGAAAAATGATCTGAATCTATGATCTGATTAAATTATTTTATTATCTAACCCTAGAATGCTAATCATTCGTCTCCTGGAAGACGCTTACGAAATAACTTTGACTACTCTTCTCCTATAACGGTAAATGGATCTTTCTACTCGGTACCTTTATCTGACCTTGGGCACTACAGATGAGGACATTCCTTTCCCCCGAAATATTTCTGCTTGTAGTATATCCAGAACAATAGTCGTCTCAGAGACGAATGGTTATCTATCCCGTTAGTATTAAGAAGGTATTTCTGTGTACATTTGGAGATGTCGAAGCGTTTTCACTGGAGAAAATTTGTGGGGTAGGCCAAAATCTATCCGTGAATTATTGAAAGTATTAAATGGGGAAAATAATTCTAGTTCTGGGAAGGAATCGGAAGATAAAGATTTTATTGAAGTTCTCATGGCTCCATGGATGTAGAAGCGTCTCAACATATCAACTTTGCCCCGATCAACAAGGACTATTATAAGTGAACTTCTAAAATTGAATTTAAATTCAACGACCTGAACAATCCCAAAATTAAAAAGAAATAAAAATTTGTGCATTTTGCCCACATAATTTGCACAGAATGACGCGCAGTTTTCGTTTGTTATGTTCAAGAGAAATGTGCGGAGAGCATGACGCATATATGTGTAGAGATTGCTTCGAAAATAAATAATTATTTTATCCTACTTGACAATCAAGAGTTATGAAATCATCTGCAAGTAGCTTACTTTTATTTAAATTAGCTTTAAAAATTGATTTTAAATACTTCGTCTGGGAGACGAATTGTTATCATTCTTGTTAGTATTTTAAAGGTTACCTTTGTAGGGTTAATCTTGTTTTTTTTTTTTTTTATGTGTCCTACAAATGGACAAACGGGGTGATCGCATTGTTTATTACTTTACATTTGCAAAAACCGTACCTAAAAGGTGGCAGTTCACAAAATAAAATACGTTCAGTATTAGACAACAAGGTTATGAAGAAAAAAATGGCTATCACACGCTTGTGTGTGGTGAGTCCCTCTGCGGACTGCTGGACTTTATCATTAAGCGCTTGCGCGAAAGGGCAAGCAGTGTGTTGAAATTCTAATAGTTATCCAGAACAACTCAAAGTGGTGCAGCTCAAAAGTGGTTTGTATTATTTAATCTCAAAAATAAACTTTGTAAAAGACGAATTTTTTTAAAAAAATTCTGGAACAAGAATTATTTTAAAAAATTAAATTAGATGGAGAATATTAATAAAGAACTATCACCAAGGATTCTGACAACAGTATACTTCTATAATTGCAAAAAAAAATGTTTCTTTGTTTTTTTTACTGAAAATGAACATTTCCAAATAAAGAATGGAGTTTAAAAATAACTGTATATTTATAATTAATCAAAATGCGATTTAAAAAATAGTTTATTTTATTCAGCTTAATTAAATATATTTGAGTAATATGTTAATTGAGTAATATGTAACTGTTAAATGAGCAATTTTTTGTGACTGAATAGTAATATATATTATTTCACTCTTTTGTGTTAAAACAAGCATTAATTATTTCGAAAATTAAAACGAGACAAAAAAAGATTTGGTTGAAAGTTCAAAGAAAAGGTCAATAGTAAACAACACAGCAAAATTAAATTTTGAGTATTGATTGGAATTTCTATTAAAATATAATTATGAATGCAGGTCCTCTTAAGAAAGAATTCTTTAAAAGGAAATATAAATGTGCAAGAGAAAAGATTCAATTTATATAAAAATGTAGTATTTTGGTTACAAATAAAATAAACTGAGCTAAATCAAATAAACCATGCTCATTATTAAATTCATTAAAATAACAATAATTTTTTAATGAAATCTACAATAATTATAAAAGCAAGCAAAATATAATTGAAAGAATAATGAAGCCTTTTATTCATAAATCATTCTGAATTATTCATTATGAATAATTATTTCTTTGCATTCTGACATTATTTACAATTATAACAATGACTAAAATATATTTTAAAGGAACTTTTATAGACGCATAATGGGGAAGATAATATTTACTAATCTCTTTCAATAGCATTTAAAATTCAAAATAAATATTACGACGAATATCGAAATAAAATTACTTTTTGATGCAATAAATGACTGGAATGTCAAAAGAAATGCTTTCATCAATTACACTAGATCTGATAATAAAAGTGTTATACGTTAAAATTGGAATATGTTCTAACACCTGTGTTTGACGAAAGCTTTTACATTCATTTCATTCATTTGATGATTCATGTTCTTTTTTTCTTTTTTTTTTTTCGTTTTTCATGCAAAAATATCTTAGGCTAAAATTAGATCAGAGCTCATATTGGCATGATATTTTTTCAGATGTTTTTCGGGGTTTAAACTTTGGTTGGTTATTAAAATGTAAAGCAAATTTTTAAGAAAGTTAGGATACATAGAATTTAATAACTTTAGTAACAAATCGCAGATATGATTTTTGATAGTGATATGATTCTTCATTGCTCATATCGAGGTAAAGTTTCAAGGTAAAGTTTCATCATTTCTCAAATTTTACGTTAAAAATAAATTATCAAAGGCTTATTACGTAACTCATTACTAAGATCGAGAAACTAAAATATTCTGTCAGCCCATAGGACATAAAATGTATCACTGAAAACATTTAAAATGCTATGCGGAATAAAGAACTAGCATTTAATAAAATAATTTTAATAAAAAAATCATTAGAAAAAAATTGAACAAACGAGAAAAATTTTCAAGAAAATATTTTATTGCTACTGTTTTTTTATCATGTCAGAACATGATGTTATTTTGGGAATGACAGTCAACAAAAAATCCGTAGGCGAAAAATTGAAATTTTAATATCTGCACGAGCATCTATAAAAATTAGCTAAGCTCTGATATAAAAAAAATAAGTTAATGCCTGCAGCAAATAAAACCTAGAAAAATGTCATTTTGAGCATGTGATTAAGTAAAATGAAATAAATAGGAAACGTGATATTTTTAAACAATAAATGCGAGGCAAAAATTTTTTGGATCGTTTTCAATACTACAGTGACTCATTCAATGAAAGAATTAAAAATAATATAAATATAATTTAACTTGTACGAGCGCGTGGTGCTTGTCCGTTCAAGAAATGATGTTCCGACATGATACATTGAAATATGCATAGCAGATTTCATTTTAATCTTTTTAAATTTTATTTTTAAAAGTAGATAAGAATCAAATAAAAAATGAATTATGAAACTCTGAATATTCTTTAAAGGTCAAAATTGTACATGTTACGAAAGTAAAGGAAATTCATTCTGTTTTCAAAATAAATGTACCACATAGTACAAATAGGCTTCATTTACTAATCGACTTATTTCAATATTTAAATGTTTTATAAGTATGACAGTAATCACTCACTATCATTATATTAACTGTAATCACTCAGGATCAATTTACCGATTTCAAACTAAATATTATTAGCAACTCTTAACTTGTATATCCATCGCAGAAAATCTAATGTTTCTTAAAGCAATTGAAGAAAGCCCAATGTTTCTTAATTCAATTGCAAAAAAACCTAATGTTTCTTAGTTCAATTGCAAGAAACCCAATGTTTCTTTGTTAAATTGCAAAAAAAAACCCCAGTATTTCTTAATTCAATTGCAAAAGAACCCAATGTTTCCAATTCAGTTGAAAAGAAAACAATGTTTCTTAATTCAATTGGAAAAAAAACAATGTTTCTAAATTAAATTGCGAAAAACCCCAATGTTTCTTAATTCAATCTGCGATTAGGGAGTAAAAACTGCGAACTGTATTCAAATTTAGATACTACAATCATTATTATTGAATTATTTAAAATTGCACCATTGTTTAGCATCGATATCGGCAAACTTATTCAACGCATCATGTCAGAAGAGACCACGAGATAACCACTAAAGGTTCATTATAATGTCTTCAGGATCATTCGAGAAAACATCAATTAGATTACATGTATATGTAATTAAATAAAGGCGTAGATAAATTACGAAATAAACTATAAGTCATACACTTAAAATTATTTTATTTTGGCATAAAATCTATTTTTATGAATAAGCTGTTTAAAATCTACTATTTATTTACATAAATTATCATAATATTTACAGAACACATCAATATCATATTCAGTGTTAATTTTTTTATCACACCTATATATATTGGGATTTTTATTAAAATTATTTATTTTCTTAAAAACATGTCTCCATTAAAAAAAGCTATGTTTTTGTGAGAGTTAGCTTACATATGTAAAGGTAAATTTTCACGACTGATTCATGGCCATGTGTATGAGGCAGCTCCAATTTAACGAGAAATCACAAGGACTGATAACTGACGTTTCCTCGAATTGCCTGCTAAGCTTTAGCTGGACATAATGGGGCGGCCTTCACGCCTTGGGTAGCCTCGCCAGGAGAATACACTCCCGACGTACATCACCCACCCCGTCCAGGGTCACCCTCCCGCCACGATGACACAGCAAAGCAGGACTTGGGAAGGCAAGGAAAGGAGCCAGGGCGCTCTGCGGCGCCCTGGTTTACATTTTCAGGACACCCGCTCAAGACTTGCTCAATCTTAGACCTTCTAATGTGGCCAGACCTTAACTAGGCTAAGGTCTGGCCACATTAGAAGTCTGGTCTTCGACGGTCCTAACAGGACCTTTTCTACTTGCCTTTGCTTGGCTACTGCCTCTCCCTCTCACATCATTTCTTCCATTGGTGCCTCTGTGAGGCAACTGTCAGATGAGAGTGAAAGTGTTTTTGACCTTTTGGTGCGACACGATCTTTTGCACTTGATCAAGAGGTCTAGACCAAGGGGATCAGCATCAACAACAGCCTATATGCAGTATCATTTTTTTCCTTTAAATCCTTGAATTTGTGATAGAACAACTTTGTCTGGGTGGAAGTACTTTAGCGAATTTGCGGTTTATAGAAAATAATGTGAAAATGTAAAAATCCAGATTTACCTTTGAGTAGATATGTGTAAATCTCAAATTACCCTCCAGAAAATATATACTGTATCCAAATATATATACATAATGAAGATTCCTACTCAGTGCAATGAAATAGAGATAAATATATGAAGTTAAAATATTCACATGCATATATTTTTCTCCATTTCTCACAAATTTCACCAAGTAAATCTAAAAAATTATATCAACTAGCACCGTAGAACTAGTTATTTTCCAAACAAAAGCATCCAATGATTAAATTGTCTAAAACGAAATTAGCTCATAATATACTAATATCTCTAGAAGAACAAAAATAACAGATTATTTTTTTTTAATATTTCACCATCAAGACAAAAGCATTTCATATCATTAAAGAAATAAGGATTTTTCTTGCAGATTTGAATCAAAATATGTTTAGACATGAAAGTCAACTTTTGTGAGAAAATATTAATATTTATCACCCGAATATTTCAATAAAATAAATCTAAGAATTTATATTAACTAGCACTGTAGAAATAATTATTTTCCAAACAAAAGCATTCAAATATTGAATACATCTAAAACGGAATAAGCTCCTAATATCTATAGAACAAAAATGACAATAGTTTTTCTAATATTTCACCAGCAAAACAAAAGCATTTAATATCATTAAAGAAATAAAGATTTTTCTTGCGGATTAGAATCAAAATATGTTTAGACATGAAAGTAAACTTTTGTGAGAAAATAGTCAATGTAATTTATCACCAGAATAGTTTGTTTTCATTCAAAAGTTTAGGCTATTATATCTTGACATCAAAATCTCAATTTCCTTCTCTTTTTAATGCAGTAGAGCTTTTACAGAAGAAAACTTTTATTTTAATAGATATTTTATCACTTCAGACAGAATATTGACAGGCATTGGCGTAAAAATATTGAATGCCATTTTTCGTAGACAATGGATTAATGGATTAAATGGTAATAATCCAAAGAGATAAATGATTTGAATTGGAAAATAGGGGAAACAATTCTTATTGCTGAGAAAATAGATAAATCAATTATAACTCGGGTTATATTCTATATTTATTCCTCAAGAAGATTTAAAACAGACTTGTTCAATAAAATCAATCGTTCATTAAAAATATATTCTAGTAAAAAAATTTTAACAAAAATATTTACCTTATATTTTTTATATCATACGATATTTAACGACTGTTAAATTTCTATTTAGAAAATGTATTAATTGAAAACTTTTATATTCAAACAAAGAAGAATGGATTGCATATATTGTGAACATATTTGAAAAAGTTAGCAGTTCTTTTAGTTTTTCTAACTATTACCAAATATTTTTGTATATTCATATGTGATATTTCTATATTTTAATTTTTTAGCTCACGGATTTCTAAAGGAAAGGCTTACAAGTTACGTTCAATATCTTTTAATGAGTATTGAAAAGCATTATATTTCAGGATAAATATTAACAACAAAAAATTAACAAAAAGAAATCTTATTTCTAACAAAGAGCATTTAATGTTTCAAAATATAATTGGGTCCATAATCTTTTTTTTAAATAAATAAATGTAATACATAATCAGGTCTTGGAAAGTAGTTAAGACACGATATCACAATTAAATATTGAACGTATTGCTGCTAACAAGTTTGGTAAAATGACTTATTAAAAAATATTAATTAATAAAGTCAAATTTGGATTTTTTAAAACCATCATGTATTTCTGAGGGACGTCTTAACATAATTTCTTAAATAATCCCATTGAAACTATGAGAAAATGAAGACCCTATACTTCTTTAACCTAAGTACTGAAATAGAAAATTTTATTCGCTTAGTGCAATTATATATAAATTTACTTTGCATAATTTTAATAGCTTGCCATCTTGAATTCACTGTGGAAAAAATAGGAACATTAAAAAAGTATTCAACTTGAATTTTCTATAAAAAGTTTCATTACTGTCCATAAAATGTTTGTAAAACTTGCCTTCCTTATTTTCATTATTACTTTATTTTTTTCCATATGAACAGCTCATTATTACAAACATTCATTCTAAACAAGAAATACATTTTACTTCTCATATGCAATATAAAATATATAAATTACATTACAAGATTCTCTCACCATGGTGAAAACGCCTGGGGTTTTTACACCCTCGGACACTACTTTATTCATTTTCAAAATGAAATAATATATAACCAGTGACACGATCTTGAAAATTTCTTTCAAATTCTAAAATTAAAGCACTATCTCCTCTTCATGTATTAAAATTGTGAACCTTGGATAAAGATATAAATATAAAGAATACTAGGATCTTTATTTTCCCGTATGAGAATTGTGTGTCTTTTAGTAGGATAGAAAGCCTATATAAAAGATTAAAATGAAATCTGCTATGCATATTTCAACGTCTCATGTCAGAACATCGTTTCTTGAACAGCCAAGCACCACGCGCTCCTGCAAGTTAAATTATATTTTTATTCATTTTCATTGTTTCATCGAATGGGTGACTTTAGTTATTGCAAACGATCCAAAAACTTTGTCTCGCATTTATAGTTTAAAAAGTTATCGCATTTCCTATTTATTTCATTTCATATAATCACGTGCTCAAAGAGACATTTTTCTAGGTTTTGTTTGCCGTAGTCATTCCCTTATTTTTTGAAAACCAGATATTTTGTAAACGCAATGGCAAAACGTTATAGAAAACTCATTTTTTATAGATGCTCGGGAATATAAAATTTGTATTTTTTGCCTACGAATTTTTGTTGACGATAAAAACCCCATCCTAAAAAAAAATATGATAATAGGGAGCTATCTTGTATTTAATTAGCGATCAATTACGAAAGATAGATATTTGACTGGAATTTAGCATTTTTATTGAACCTAGTCTGCCATATTTCACGATAAATTACTAATATGCACACTTTATACAAGAAATAATATTAGATTTAAGGCGATCAGGGATGTATAAAGGATTTTTTGCAATTTTCACTTTAGCAATTTGAAATTTTACGGACAATAAGAGTAATGCTATAGAAGATTATACACAAAATTGTAAAGCATTATATTTATTTATTTATCAGTTAGAGGGTTGATATAATACAATATTATCGATAAATAGCTTAATTTAAAAAGTTCCAGGCGCTCCACATTTTTCAAAAGCACACTAATTTTTATAATTACTTTCTCTAACTCTTTTGAAACATAAGTTGGGATTAATCTTGAAGTTTGAAGTCAAAATATCTAAATTAACCAGTATAACTCAAAACTACTGATTTTTTAAAAAAAACCTATAGTAGTTTTAAATTATTACATTGGTTAATTTTGATATTTCGTACTCAAACTTCAATATTAATCCTAACTTTTATTTTAAAATATTTAGAGCAAGTATTAATAAAAATTGGAACAAATTTGGAGCGCCTGGAACGTATTTCATTAACGCTATTCATCGCTAATATTATATTATTTTAACCCCTCTAACTCATAAATAAATTAATATACTGACTTAAAATTTTGTGAGTCATCTCCTATAGTGTTACTCTTATTGCCTGTAAAATTTAAAATTGCTAAGGTGAAAATTGTAAAAAGTCATTTTAAAGGTCCCTGGTCGCCTTAAATTAAAACTAAAATTTGACATACACATAGAATTGTAGACCCATTTCAATTCAGCTATTATATGCTTAAGTTAATGTGATTACATGCTTGTATCAGAAGGAGTAATATTCTTGGAATTTTTCACTGTACTCTACAACAAATATATTTTCGATTAGAGTTAAGAAATATATTTCTTCTATTTTTGAATTGATATTTCTGAATATAACATTCTTTTTTATATATGTTGAGAGATTAAATATTTTTCTCGGCGACTAATAAAAAAAGTAAAGTTGTAGTAATGAGAAAATAAACTGAATTTTATTCTTTAAATCATTTCTTTTTTACGCGTTCAAAGTTATAAAACTATAGACAGTTAAAATTTTAAAAAACTATAGATTTGACCGATTTAGTTCAACATCTGATTAGGATTGATACTTTGGATAGTAAAAAATTGTATCAAATTTCATTTATTTTTATTTCTCCGTTCCAGTGTATTTTTATGATAAGATATTGAAAAAATAGAATTTTTCCTGAAAATAGAATTTTCGTTAAACTTTGATAAATTGTTGATAAACTGATCCCAATAGACCAAATTTCAGCTGTCTATCTCTAAGTATTTTATATTCACAAACATACATAAAGTCAACATGACTTACACGTTTTGGCAAGCCTCGTGAATTTAACGTGCTTTCTCTTTTAGATGTAACTTGATGATGGTTTTTTTTTTGTTTGATCTACACTTTGTATTCAAGAATCAAAGACACATTGATATATGAAAAGACACATTGATATTGCAGAATATATATTTTGACAAACGTTAAATTAATACATATGCGTTAAATAAATGTTAACACTATGAGCTGTATTGCATTAAGTTTATTTCTTTCTCAATCCTCACGATTACGTGTGAATCTTTCTAAATCCTCAAGTTACGGGAGAATCTTTCTGAATCCTCAAGATTGCATGTGAATCTTTCTGATCCTCACGTCTACGTGCATGCAAAGTTACTATTCTGAAGTCAACCCTCAGAAAAATTTGGTTCCGAATTATCTACATTATTGAAGATATTATTTATCTACATTATAGATGTCCTATTTGCTCGCCAAATTTAATCAATCTACATCTTTACGTTTGCTTATATGGTGTTCATCTGAAATCAAAAAGCTAGACACACATACTTCCTTTCAACAGATTTCATTCACAATTTAATAAAAATCAACAAATGCAATGAAAACTTTCTCATTCAAATTATCCATCAAGCTTTAAGCACAATTGAGTTATCTCTAGTCAAGATAAACAAATAAAAGCATACATTTCATTCTAAAAATAAATTTCTTGGACCCAGGCAGGTTTGAAATATGGAAATTCAACTGAATTTTGTATTCAGATGTTCCGAGCATTAAACTCTTTCTTTTTAAAAGAAATCATATTTCGTATATGAGAAAGCAAACATAATTCAAATGGAATGGAATAATATCCGTTTTAATTTAACAAAAATTATTTGCAATTAATCATATGATTTATTTGTTGCTCTAACTACTCTAGAAATTTACGAAAATAAATACGGAAAACTATACTTTCTTTTAAAAATATTATACTTAATATACATATTTCAAAAGGAAAATAAATCACGTTTACTTTATCAAAGTAATATTGCATAATATTTGTTAGTAGTAACTGATAATTCATTTCATACAAATTTGATATGTTCACAATATTGATATTTATCTACCATTAAACTTAATAATTTCTTTGATCCTATAGAAATAATTATTTAATTTACTGCCTTGAAGAAATTGGTTTTTCTGAAGATTATTTTAATGATCAAGATTATAATATTTAATTATTCATTCGACGCTATGCATTAATTAAATTTGCATACTATTAACTGTAATAAATTTCCATTTTCAATCAATCATGATTCATACGTTGTTCTTATTTGTATCGAAATTTACAATAATGAAATACGGAAAAATGTATATTATGTTAAGTATTTTAAGTTAATATAGATATTTCAGAGGAAAATAAAATATGTTAACTTAACTAGAATAATATTGCATTCTCTGTTTATTTATAGTAATAAATAATTTATTTCGTACAAGTTTGATATAACCTTCATATTGATATTTATTTATCATGTAATTTAATACATTTCTTTGAACCTATATTGTGGTGTGTGTGTGCGTGCGTGCGTGCGTGTGTGTGTGTGTAATTATTTACTTTATTGCCTTGATGAAATTGTATTTTTTCAACATTCTTTTTCTCTTTTTTATTTACTTTTTATGTTGCAGTGATGCTAACTTTTATTTTCCTCAGCTATTTGAAGATATTATTTGAATGATATCGTTTTTAAATAACTTCTCTTTTGATATACAAGATTTTTATTCATATTTCGATAATAGATATTTCTATGAATTCACAAAGAAGTAACTGAATATTTATCTCACTTGAATAATGTTTTTATTCATTGAAATTTCATCGCATCAAATTATTGGAAATATTTAGATACTGAGCTAGATTAAAAAAAAAAGAAAATGAAGCCCTGGAATTTAGCAATTTATATCTTAGGGAATAGAAAAGATTCAGATAGATAAAAATCTCTATATTTCCTGGAGTCTATTGTGCAGAATAGAATCTATTGAAAAGACATAAAACTTGCAGAAACTGAAATAAATCGAAATGTCTCTGAATAAATTTAAATAATGGGATTCGAAGCAGTTGAGCTATTATAACGGGAGAGAAAAAAAAACTATTATAACGAAACAGTTACATCAAATTAAATTTCTTCTATTGTGTTCTCAGCATTTACACATAATTTGAGTTTTTTTACTTTTAAAAGCAATCAAAACCCTGTAGGGAATTTTTAATTTGTTAGTGTCTGTGAATGCTTCATGTTTATTATTTTGTAATAAATGAGCATTTCAGTGAACATCAAATAGTTCTACATTTTCGAAATGCTATTCTTTTTAAATGTCTGCTGAAATACTTCTACTGAATATTTCTTCATCAAAAGATACCGAGACATAATTAAACATCTTATTAAATAGGATGTTCATTAATTATTGTCGGGGTTTCCGTAAATCTAGCTTTCGAATAAAAAATATTACGCAAAAAACAATTACGTATTTGTAAATTACAACTCAATTTTATTGATGATATTAAA
This sequence comes from Argiope argentata, assembly GCA_026289955.1. NCBI lineage: Eukaryota > Metazoa > Arthropoda > Arachnida > Araneae > Araneidae > Argiope > Argiope argentata. The sequence continues at coordinate 1,795,250 of JAOUZG010040073.1, forward strand.
CTACAATTTACAATTTTATTGATGATATTAAAAAGATAAATGAATTTGCACATGGCTGCTTTTCATGGCTCGTAACACATTGAGACGAAAATCGATTTCCCTCCAAGTGTTCTCCATCATTTGTGGGAAAACATTTTGAATCACAATAACAATTCTCCGCTTCAGTTCATCAAGGGAGGTTACAAGGGTCTTGTACACAATGTTCTTGGCAAACCCCATAAAAAGAAATCCAGCGGTGTTATATCTGGTGATCTCAGAGGCCATGGGATTGATACACCTCTTCCATAGCATCTGTCGGGAAAGTTCTCGTCTAAAAATCATGCCCCAATGTGGGGGTGCACCATCCTGTTGAAACATCACATCTGGTTGATGTTGTTGTATATAATGAACCACATACATCTTCAGCATGTCAAGGTATGTCACGGAGTTCATTGTTGTTTCACTAAAGAAGAAAGGTCCAAAAACTTCACTATGTGATAAAGTGCACCAAACACTCACCTTTGGGTTCATTTTTTCCAATTCTAAATAATCGCGTGGGTTCTCCGAGCACCATATTTTACAAATATGTTTATTAATTTTTACTGACACTTGAAAAATGGATTCGTCACTGAAGAACCATTTCCGAAGTTAATTTTCATCGATCCTCAATTCGAGTCAAAATTTGTTCAGCGAACTCAAAACGACGCGGTCTATCATTCGGGTGTAAATCTTGCACAATTTGCACTTTGTAGGTATTCAGAAAAAGGCGGTCATTTATAACGTTCCATATCACCATATGCAACATATATAACTGCACGGCTGATTCTCTCGTTGATTTTCGTGGACTACGAAGTAATATTTATTGGATGCGATCAACATGTTCCTGTGAAGTGCTCGATCTTCCCGCTCCCTTTCGGTGTAGAACGCTACCAGTTTCCTAAAATTGTATTAACCAGGGTCTGATAGAATTATCCGGAGAAGGATATTTTTTCTACTTGGTCCTGAAGCGACATTGGATAGTTAGACTAATTCAGTTTCGGAAAACCACAATACACACATTGCTTTTTCTTGCATGGTTACCATTTTTATTTATGACGTCATAATTACCCAGGCAACAAATGCGCCAAGATCGCGTTGTTGCCGCGTAAAATTCTTTGAGTTGTAATTTACGAATACTTAATCGGTTTTTGCGAAATATTTTTTATTCGAAAGTTATGAGGTATGGAAACCCCGACAATAATTAATGAACACCCTGTATTTTGAAATTTCAACTATAAGACAGCAAATTAATTCACTGGAATTTACTGAGTTCAATATCATTTAAAATTTATATTTTATTTAAAAAGATTCCGTAATTTATACTTATTTGTGTTAAGGAAGATAAATTTGAATTTTTAATTTCAGAACTTTTTTGCTTTGAAGATATAGATCTATTTTTGGGGAATTATATTATTTCAGCATTTTAAATCAGACATTTTCATTTTCATACAATTTATTTCTTAGGATTATTTTGTGGAAAACCTTTTATGTTCACTCATATAAAATGCATCGAATGTTTCACATTACAAATAAAGAGTTATGGGGAATTTAGAATTTTAAGCATGATGTAATTCTTTATAAAAAATTAGCTTCAAATTATTATTTATTTTGATCTTCTTTATTAATTAGAGGTGGATACCACAGAGAAACTGATAAATATTCCTATCAATTTAATTATTTGCATTGTAAGTCATACAGGACAAAAATGTTGTAATTTCTGGAAACAATTATCTCAGCTTCACATTAAAACTTTGAGCTCTAATGGGAGATTACTTAACCCCTTAACCAGTTTGTTCGTACACCGTACGTGCATCTATTTGTCGAATTTTGATAGTTGTAAACAAAAAATAAATCATTCATGCAATTATAATTCAATAGTAAAATGACTTCGAATACGTAGATAGGTCAAGTATTCCATGGATTTCCATTTGAATCAAAATAAGAAAATATTCCCAAACTAGAAGGTGTCATCTTATTAGAGAGTAAAGAAAATAAACCGTTTAAGGGGTTAACTATTGTCAGATGATTGCATTTACTCATAAATAAATCATGAAATATAAAATTGTTTTAAAAATGCGATGAATTATTTGCAATGCAATTGGTGTTCTTTTAATTAAATGAAACGAAAAGCAAGTGATTTTTCAAAAAAAGTTATGTAAAGATCTGAATATAGATATCGATTCACATTGAAAATAAATACAGAAATGTTTATTTTCAAGGAATAAAAATTTTATATCTATTAATAAAATCATTAAATTCCACTTGTTATTAGTATAAAAACTCATGAAATATAGTTGAACTATTATTTTCACTTTCTTAAATCAAAATGATCCAACGCAATATATCATCCATCTCTCTTCTCCAATATCATTAATGTATAGCTGTAAGAAATACCATTAAACATGTTTTGATTATCTATAAAATATAGAACCCTAAAGAAAATTCGTAATACTCGCTTTTATCTGAGCCCTTCGTAATAAATTATTACACCTATCAATCAAAGGGTTTGTGTTTTTTTTATAAATCTATCCCATGAATGATACGCGTAAGGAATTCCATCTCCCTTTACAGGATTAAGTGACTCCATATGGCCCTCGCTCCAATTATCTTAACAGTACTTATGCATCAATGTCGTTCCGAATCAGGCTTCTCTCTCTTTATCTTTCGTTGTTCGAAGATAGTTGGGCCATATGAAGAGGCGGGATTATTTGCCTCCAATCATAATCCATTTCCAGAGTGATGTCATTGATGAATGGGATAGTCTTGCATTCATGGTCGTATTTCAAACAACCGATCAGGTGATAAACAAGAGAGTTGCCGGCCAGCAAATCGATGAAACAATTGAACTATACTCGTTTTTAGAAGTCATACTTTTGAGTTCTGCATTATAAACTATTCATTTTCTGAATAACTTGCATCAAATTAAGGTTTTCGCAAATAATAACTAATTATATGTTAGTATTAATAAATAACAATAAGTTAATAGGAAGTCAATAATAAAAAGTAATAACAAAATGCACTCTGTAACAAAAAAAATGAATAACAAAGAAGCAGTTATCCGATTGCTTTGAAAATTCGTATAAATGCACTTTTTGACCAGATGTTCAAATAATTAATTTTGGTGTCCAGTGATTGAATAGTCTGATCTCCACCCCATCGGAACTGAGCATCCAGCAGATGTATAAAATGAGCAGTTCTTCATCGGTTGTTAAAACTTTCGGTTTGATTGCGATTCATACTACCTTTCAACAACTTAAAAAATGCCTCACCGCAGGGTTCGGGCTCACTACTAACTAATTAATATCGTTAAATTGATGCGTTGAGACGTAATGACTAATGCCTTTGATACTAAAACATTGCCTAAAAGTTTCACAGCTCTTTAAACAATAGAAGAAGGGCATCATTTTTTTTACTTCTATTATTTGAGATATCTTCCTTTTACTAATTTTTAATGGAATCTAATCCAAGAGTTTCTTTACTTGAGTATTTTCACATACAAAACTTTATCTATTGAACGTTTTGCAAATAAAAATACAACAAGGTCCTTTGTGAAGATGATTTACTCTAAAGAAACAGATAGATAGATATCTTATTATCTGAAAATTTTCACAACTTCAATAATTATTTCATGATGTATTCTATACAAGGAAGTAATATTCATTAGGAATAGTTGTATATAACAAGAAGCAATTTATTTTATAAAAAACTAATTATATTGAAATTCTTGATGACTCGTATTCAAAATTACAGTTTATACAAAACCAATTTCAAACTGAATATTAAATTTCATTCTAGTACTGTGTATATTTAGAGAATGAATTCTTAATGAAATATAATTAACTCAAATTAAATTTTATTTATTTCAGTTAATTGTTTTTTTTCTCTTAACTGTATATTTCAAGTACATGCCGTTCATTTTACGAATATAATTTGTTTTTCAGACTTAATATGCAAATTAATGATGATGAATCCGCTTTATAACGGAAAAAGGGGTGCTGTAGTTTCAAACGGAATGGACTCTTAAGCAATTGAAGGCAGAAGTCTGACTTGTAACTGGTATGAGGTGATTGATTGATTGATACACACACACACATACATACATACACACACACACACACAGACATGCATACAAACGGACACATACACATGTAGACACACACACACACGCATACAAACGGACACATACACATGTAGACACACACACACAGACATGCATACAAACGGACACATACACATGTAGACACATACACACACGCATACAAACGGACACACACACACGTAGACACACACACACACACACATAGACACACACACACACACACACACATTATATATTATATATATATATATATATATATATATATATATATATATATA
>JAOUZG010040073.1:1802982-1850374 GCA_026289955.1 Argiope argentata
AACATTCGTCTCGTTGCTTCCATGCACGGACACCACATAATCTACATACCACCACAACATTAGATTATAATTAAACTGGAACGATTACTACCATAAATAGATCTCCCATTCAAAAATTGTTATCCCTTCTTATCAGTCGTCTGCTGATAATTTCAAAAACCCAAAGTCTTGCAAAAGTGAGGTTAATATATAATATTTATCACTTTCAAAATGATGAGAGATTCAAATATTCAATAACAATTATCTATAGATGAAATTAATGTATAAACAATGGTTACATGGTTAATTTTATACGAAATTAACTATACATCATGCATGATAATTTACAATTTTCAGTGCATTTTAATGAAATATTATACTTGCAGTTATGAGATGTATTTATGAAAATGCAAAGCTCTATAGCATTTCTGGATGACATCATAAGTCATATTTAAATTGCTCAAAATAATAAAAAAATGGAGTAAAGAATAAGGTGATCGACTTATGAAAATTTTCAGCTTAATGCCTCAGTGCATATCATCTATACTTTATTTCAATATTATATTTTTTACCTGATTGCAGTAAATATTTGCTAGATGTCAGCAATCATGAATTCTAATTGTGTGATATTGAATATCTTATCGTGCCATATTCATTTTTCAACTACTGAAATTCTCCGGAAGGAAAAATTGAAAGCAAGAACAGGATTTGAATTGTCCAGGAGAATTAACTTATGAAATGTCATGCATGACGTATCACGCATCGATTAAAAATTTTTCTACATAATAAAAGAAGCCAATACATTTCCCACTATACACAAATTATTTTTTTTTTTTGCAAAATACGTTTATATATCCTAGTATTACCCGTACCGATATATGTCGGTATATTCCATTTTGATAAAGAAATGGCATATATCCTATGCCTTCTAGAATTTTATTATTATCACTTGCAGTTTCTAAAAAGCTAATGTCGTAAACTATTTAAGTTCGTTGATTTTCATCAACAGAAGCCTTAGTAGCCTGATTTACGAAAGTGATTTATTTTTAATATTACTCTATTTGCTTGAGGGTCTAGATAAAGGGAAAAATAGCTAAAAAATCACATTTATTTTACATATTTATTTAGAAAAAAAACAGGTATCAATTTTGATACTTCAGGCATTAACGCCATAAATAAATAAGATATACCTATGCATGAAATAATGCGAAACATTGATTGTTTTTATTATCACAAGTATTTATATTCTTCAGGAAAAGAAAATATATCAAATTTGTTTTCAACAAAACTTTTAGTAAAATGTGTTTACTTGTTCACTTTGCCGCGCGAGTAATATGTCATAGATAAAATAAAACAATAATGACATTTGATTTTTTTTTAAATTTCTCTGGAAAGAATACTATACAAACAGTAAAATACGTATAGCCAACCTATAAAAAAACTAATAGCAATGTGAACATTCGGTTTAAAAGATTGGTATCAAAATTGAAACTCTAGGTTATTAAGGGTTAAGCTTTGATGTGATAGTGCTACGTATACTTCAATTGATTATTTTGAATCTCATCGTCCATTGCAATTTAACCCCTTAACCTAATTTACCCGTACGCGATACGTGCATCGATTTATCGAATTTTAATAGTCGTAAACAAAGAATAAATCATTCACAACAATTATAATTCAAAAGTAAAAGGACTTCGAATACGTAGATAAGCCAAGTATTCCATGGTTTTCCATTTGAATCAAAATAAGAAAAATATTCCCAAAATAGAAGGTGTCATCTTATTAGATAGTAAGGAAAATAAACCAGTTAAGGAGTTAAATAACCACTCATTAAGCAATTATTTTAACTTAAATTATGATTAAAAATTAATATGTTGCTGAAATATAAGAATGATTTGTGAAAAGAAGGTAGTAAGGGAATCATCACCAAAAGTTTGAAACTTCCAAAGATTATCTCTTGTATTGGCCATGATATCGAAATGATTCAAACTTATTAACTCAAGTTTAAGATGATTTTATATTTTTAAACTTCCCTAAATACCTACCATGAATGAGTTATGTATTTTTTGCTTTACAATAGGATGAGTTTCAGCATGAAATTTCATGTTAAATTCCATTTTTAATCCCAATGATCTCATCAACGGTAAGAGTTTAGAGATTTCATGCTTTCTTAATTTTGTAAGCTGTCATTAAAGTAATTAATTGTTTTAATGTTCTATTTATTAATTTTCAATAAAATACTTGAATGAAAAGATTTATAATTTCACATAATATATTTTTGTTATAAGACATTAATAAAACTTCTGTCAACCAACAAAGTGATAGCTTCAACATTTTTTTTCATAATATCTAATGATATATTTGTGTACTAACCGCATGTCGAATGATAGTAATGAAAGACTTTTAAGCATCGATTACTACCGATTATTTTGGAAATGAATAGCCTGATTACGTTTATATAAAAGCAAAAGAAAACCGAATATATCTTTCCCCAAACGATTTGAAATAAATATTTGAAACAGAGTTATAATCATATCGCTACATGACATACTAGTTCTCATATATTCAAATCATTCTAATTTTAAGTTATTACTTTTATGTACTTATGAAAATATAACTTTATAAATGGTCAATCTTTTGATATCTGTGGCTCAAAATTCATTAAGTATTTATAATTTAGATGCTGAAACAGAGAATTTATAATACCGGGTGTCCAAAAAGTTTCCGTACTCCAAATTTAAAAAATCATTTTCCATGCTTTTTTTTCAAGTATATTAAATTTTGCCATACGAGCAATGAAACCATGGACATGCTTGAAGGTTTTTTCGGAGATCGACTTATCTCAAAAAATCTTTGGCCACCTCGATCCCCCGATCTGACCATCCCGGACTTTTTTCTGTGGGGATATTTAAAGGACAAAATTTATGAAGGTGATCCTCAAACAACAGATGATTTAAAAATCGCAATTACCCAAAGGATACAAGAAATCACTCCTAGCATGTTAAAACGCGTTTCGAAAAACATGCGCAAACGAGTTCAGCTCTGTCTCCAAGAAGGGGGTGGACATTTTGAACATTTATTATAAATGTAAGTTCAGTATTTTTTTCCTTAGTTATGTTAAAAATGCTTTTTATCATTGGCATAAAAATAATTCTTTTTAAACCTATTGTTTTTGTAAAATAAATTCACAAATCATCAGTACGGGAACTTTTTGGACACCCTATATAACAAGAAGTATAGAAGTTTTTATTGAAGTTGAGAAAAGTAAACGATAAAAGGCTTAAATATCTAACATAAAAATTCTAAAATATTGAAAATTTTGATCAAAATATAGCAAATGTAGTCATAAATTAAATAATAATAGAAATAATTGTAGATTATTGTAATTTAAAAATAATTGTAGAACTCAAAAAAAGAATGAAATCTGTAAGTATTTCGATAGTGGGAAAGGTACTACAAAACTACTAATCTTTGTAATAAACTGAAAGTAAAAAATCCCAATAAATCGTATTTACAGTAATATATCATTAATTATTTAGTGTTTCAATAATGTATATAAAATTTTGACTGATTTAATGAGACGAGATACTTAAATGATATATTGAGATTGCTGAATTATAGAATATATAACCCAAATGGTTTTTTAAAAAAACGTATTATTTGTTGGTACCTGCAATGAAAAGAGCAATATGAACGATAGTTTTATAAAATTTCATAACCTTTATACGTTATCAAATATAAAATACTCCCCAACTGCTGTTCAAAAGGAAATGAATTCATGTAAAGGCATAAAATTCCAGAAGATTTTTTAGCTACAATTTAATTTTTTTCCCTCGTCATTTCATTTTTCTCTTTAGGAAAATAAATTGGAAAAAAATTCTCTTAGGTATTATCTATAGCTATAAATATCAAATGAAACGCAAATGTTTATTCCCATCTAGTTTTAATGAGTTTAAGGAAAGTACTGAAAAACAAGAATAATTTTCATAGCCTAAGATGAATGTGGCATTCTTCGAATTTGTAAAATATTTTTTTTAGAATTATTTTTTTATAAAGAATTTCAATATTGCTATTTTAAATTACAGCAGAAGGAAAGAACCATTTATAAAAAGGGAATTGGTTTCTTTGTTTTTACCGTAGAATACTTTGATTCTTTTTTTAACATTAAAAATAAAGAAAGATTTGAAAGAAAAGTTTAAGTAGTCTTCTATTTAAGAAAAAGAAATTTAGAATGTTGTAATGGAAAATTGGTATACTTTAAGTAATATTCATAAATAATGCCGCGAGTTTCACCCAACTATTATTTATTTAAAACTAACAACAGTATTTTTATTTAATCAGTAGAATATAGAATATAAGAGGAAAGCTTATATTTCTAAACTTTTGATTGATTAAAAATTAGAAACTACAAGTGGGGAAGTAAATTTATTCTTGAAAATATGTTTTTACATACCATAAAATATAAACAATTTTTCAAAGCATACAACATTAACTAAAATTTATTGCGTAATGATATTAATATATTGCATAACTTCTTAAATATATTCTGCATTTATTACTACAGGCATGACTCTGTGTACTGCATATCCCTCTTAGAAAGCTAGAACTCTCTAACTTCTCGCATTGAAATGTGCATCTCATTACGTATTATAATTATGTGCACAATTTCATAACTATAAAGCAAAATAACCAAGAAAAGTTTTAACCTATCTGGAAAAAGTGTCTACTTAAACACTTCACATACAATGATGTGTCTGACACACGCATCTAATTACTGAATTTTTATTTACAAGTCTGCAATTAAGCCACAGAATTAAGTATTTAAATATGAAAAAAATCAATATGACACGATTTGGTATCCAAATGCTCCATATATTATTTTAAAAAATCAAATTAACAATAAATTACCAAAATAGGATGAGTTATCTAATTAAAAATTTCAATTCATATGTCAAGTGGTTAATAAAAATGTATTTATAAACTGCCCAGATAAATAAATTATGGGTAGCTATAAAATGTTAAATAAAACTAGGTCAAACAATATTACCTCTATCTCGAAAAAAGAATAATTTTTAAATTTTGTTTTTTATTAAATTAAAATTAATTTTAATCTATATTAAAATCTATATTATTTTTAATCATATTTTTTGAAAATTTTTATAATATTCATAAAACTGTATTTCTTTTAGTAACGAAAAAAATCAAAAGCAGTTCATTCTGACACTGCTGAAGAAATTAATTCGACATTAACACCATTATATTTAGAATATTTAGCGAAGGAAAGAAAGCACATTAGATCATTAAAGGGAATATTCATTAGCACATTATTTTAGATGTTGTATCATCAAAGTCAAATTGCTTTCTATTTAAAGGAACAAACGGATTTATAGCCTTTCTGAAATTGGCAGAATTATATTTGAATCGTTAATTCGCATTTCGGATATCGAAGCTTTATTTTTTTTCTAGAAATGTAATTTTTTTTAGAATGGTTTGGATTAGTTACTAAAAGCTCGCTAATTGACAAATTTGAAGTAAATTAAAACAAAAAGTTTAAAAAAAGTACTTGAAAAATAAAATTTGCAAAATAGTGTTATTCCGAAAACTTTTATTCCATTATTCAATATGCTTTTAAAGAAAAACAATTCCTGAACTTTTTATTGCGCATTTTTATGATTTAAATTAGAACCAGAATAAGATTAAGGGACGATTTTAATCTATGAATGAGATACTGAAATATTTATAGAAAACGATAATTGTGTAATATTTTAAGTATCAGTATATGTATTTAATAATAATGCGAAAAAAATCACTTTCAAAATTAATTTATTGCCGCAATTATTGAATAATAAGGGGAACATCGAATTTATGCCAACTATAAATTTGGTGTTATTATCGAATGCCATGTAACATTTAATTTTTAGTAGGCGATTTATTTAATGTCGATCAATCAAAATTTTATCTGTAAATACTTTAAATCAATTTCAATTATCCAAATTAATAAATAATTAATAAATTAATAATAATTATCAACGTTATTCATAACTTAAATTAGAAGAGTAACAAGGAATTTAGATGCACATCTCGAGGTTCCCAAAAAAATAATCACTTCAACATATTGCTAATAATACACAATATCAAACAACGTCACAATAAACCTTTGTAAAACTATTGTTGAATATGTTGTCAAAGCGTATTACAATATATGTTTAAAAAAATGTTGATTATTTCAGATATATGCTTTCATTAAATTTACAACTTTTATATAAAGAAAAAAACACTCATGCCTGGTTCTTCAAAAACAAATTAAAACTATTCTCCATATTCAAAACTTAAAAAATAAATCTATAAATTTGGATTATAGATTCTCAGAAAAATCCGGGCATTAAATAAAAAAATAACTTCATTACTGATTTCTTTTTCTGGGAAAAAAGTTTCAAGACTTATTTCAAATTATTTTTTTTTAAATTATTCAATTGCTTTGATTCACGTATTTTGTGTTATTGTTGTTTTACTAATGGCACTTGTCATAGACAAGCACGCTGACGGCCGTAAGCGATTTTAAACCGAATGAGCGTCTCTTGTTCCTGAAGTAGCACAACTAGGACCAAGAGTACGACTTAACTACACACACATAACATTCATTTGCACAGGCCCTTTCTACAAGGGGGGGGATTCACACATTTCCCAGATAGTGCATGGAAAAAAAACCATGCCGTAACTGGGACTCGAACCCAGGATGTCGAGATCACGAGGAAGACAAGCTAACTCTGGACCAGGAAACTGGCACGAATTTATATTATATATATATATATATATATATATATATATATATATATATATATAATCGTAGATCAGTTCATACCAATGTATTAGGGACAATTTAATTAATAAAGTAAAGACTATGATTCTAGATATAGCAGAAGCAAACGACAACAAAAAAGTATTAGTATTGTACAAAAAAATCAATAGAAAGTATTATAAAAAATGATAGTCATATACGTAAATTAACATTATGTGCAAAAAGCAGCAATAGAACAAAAACTTACGGTGCGACAGGAGAGAGCACCACCCCCTTTTCGTCAAGGATATTTAGTGCCAAATGTGGCAATCCGATGCTGCCGTTGGCGGATATCTTCCTCCGGGAGATAAGACGCAAGAGCGCGGGGAGTTGGCGATTTTGAAAAGTGCGCCAAGGAGGTGATCTTCTCAACGGATCAACCAAAACTTACATTATTTAACTGAATCTTGAAAAAAATGAATTTAAAAAATAATTTTATTCCAATCAATTTTTTATATTACTTAATACTAGTGTAACTTAATCAAATAATTCTGGTAAACGTAATAAAAAAACTATTTTTCTACTAAGAAGATAAGTAAATTTTAATTATTCAAGAATTCTACTGTACTAATTGAATTGTGTGTATATAATTCCGTCAACTGAAAGATATTTTTTCGAATGCTAATATAAGTAATTTTTCAATTTTTTTTTGGAGGTTGCATTAACTGAAATATTTGATGAAATTTAATAAAACTTGAAAAAAACTATATCACTCTACAAGAGCAAGATATCTTGGAACACCTTCTATGATCTTTCTTGAAAAAAATTACTTAGGTGTCACAATGTAAATTTGTAAAGCAGAAGATATAAACAAGAGTCATTTCATAAATCTGGTTTTAAAATTTCAGATTTGTTTAAAAATTAAACTTTGGTAATCTTTCGTGAACAATATTTTTAGAACATTTTTATTTTATCCATGCAATAAATATAATATATTCCCAAAAAACATTCTAAATGAAGGTGTTCATATAGTTGGAGTTATTTTAGAAACTAATATCAATTTTTTTCAAAGTATGTGGAGATAATTAACCTATATAGAATCTGTGCTTAATAAATTTACCACCATAAATTTTCGAAAGGAGTTTTTTAGAACGGCGTTAATTTTCAATTTATATTCTTAAACAGTGACACTTCTAGATTTTTTTTTTCAGTTTTGAAAGTTAATTTTGATTTTTATCTTATTAATATTAATTATCTTAACACGCATTTCATATTTATTAAATGCAAAGAAATCCTTAATTAAAGTGATTTTCAAGAGCCATGCTTCTCCTTGTGATTTACTAATTAACAGTTTTGCTTATTTTTGTAAATAATTTTATTAGTAAAAAGGATTCATTATGTGTCTTTAAGCTTGTTTTACTTTTTTCTTCTTATTAAATTAATGCTTTAAATGGACTATTCATATATACATATAAATACTTTTTTTACTTCTTTATACATTCATTCTCAATTGGGAGTTAATTAAGGTTGCACTCAGGCTTTTAAAATTACTGATTTTTAATTTAATTTAGAAAAATGATTCTTTTGATGTATTGAATGTTCACCAAAATAAGGAAGCTCTTTAAATTTATTTTTATCTCTTTTTTTAAAAAAAAACATTTCTTAGTTTTAAATTTTCTAAAAAACATCCCTATTTAATTAATGTATTAAATTATATTTAATTTATTCAAGCTAAAATAATTTCGAATAGATTCATTAAGAAATCTAATTATCATCCTTTTCGTCAAAAGGTAAATCAAATTTTAACTTATTTTTTCTTTTAATTAAAGTACGCAATGTGGTAAATTTTTATTCTTTTTGTCATACTGCAAGGACATAAATAATAGAATTTAACACTATATATCTGATGTATTATCGTTGAACTTCGTATGCGTTTTGTTTTATTATTATGTGTCATCTATAAAGTATATCCAAATATGACTATGCCATTCTAATGTTTGAAATAAAGGGATACAATTATGTTTTGAAATAAAGGGGAAAATGTAATAAGAAATTAAGTCAATTCCCCCTTGAGTGAACATTTTTTTATTATTATTTTAGTTAAATTTTATGAAATAAATCCAATTGATATAATCCAAAAAGAATTGAACCCATTCTTCACCTTGAAGTGAAAAATACTGAAACACTCGCATTTTACCGATTAATCTATTGCCTGTTGATTTCAATTTTTATTAAAAACTACTCACACTTGAAAGTATTAAAAATTAAATTTAATTAAGGAATTAATAATTGAAAAAAACTGTATTAACACAAGTATCTTACATTACAAGTTGAAAAAAATATAAATATATTTGTACTTGAGTGGATGATTTGAAAGTATTTTAACAATAGAAAGTATTTTGAGTAATTTGAACAAGATATATAAATATATAAAGGGAGAATGTGAATTAATAGTAGAAATTTAAAAAGGATTAAACGTATTTATAACTCTTTCCCACTGAATGGTTTCATTTGACATTCTTGTATAAAAAACACGTTAAAAATTGTTATCTTGATGAAAATCTGCTTGTATTTTTATATATTTTATAGTAATATGATAAAACATTAAATTATCCCTCAATATCAGATAATTTGGTACTTACGTATTATACCATCTTCGCCAATGGTTTAGTAAATTTTTGGCGATGGATTTAAATTTGACGATAAAGATCAATGGATTACACCATTGCCGGATTGTCATAATTGGTGGTTTAGCAACTTATTCGCGACGAATTTAAATTTGGTGATAAAGATCAACGGATTACACCATTGCCGGATTGTCATAATTGGTGGTTTAGCAACTCATGTTCGATGACTTCAAATTTGGCAATAAAGTTGGACGGTATAATACGTAAGTACCGATAATTCTCTTATAACGAGTTGTCAATTAAACTTACAAAGAATGAATGATTTTTAGTAGCCTAAATCTCAAAACCCCTTTCTAATTCGGTATTATATGTATCTTTTTATAAAAATCATTGTAAATAGGCAAGATATTTGTAGCGTTAGCAGATAATATCATTCGAGCTGAAGGGTCCCTTTTGCTTGATCGGTATGTTACACGGCTACAGCCCCAAACGTCGCAAGTTCGTTCTTATTTTATAATAAAATAAATTTACAAATATTATGATTTTTCTTCCAATTTTTATAACGCTTCGACAGAATCAATATATATTAAAATTATAGAATAAATTTTAACAAGAAATTTAAAGCTCAAGAAAAATATTCGAATAACCATTCAATTTGAAATAATAATCTTCATTTTAGCTTTCTATCGAATAAGAAAGATAAAATAATTAATTAATCAGTGAGTATTAAATATACTGCAGTGAATAACTAAGTTCCATTGTGTAGCTAATATTATCTTATTACAAGAAAATTGCTTTAAAGATCACAGCCTTTCATCGCAAATGTGTATTTAAGGAGTATGCTAATGCTTCCTTTCAAAAATCTGATCTTTTAATTAATTCATGAAATTCAAATTTCTCGAGAACACGTGACTAGGTATTAAATTTCCTCGAGAGACAATCATATGCTGTTCAGCAGCATGTAATTAGTTTGTGAAACTTTCTCTTGAAAATGAAAGGAATAAACACAATGTTTCAAGTGAAATATTATCTTTAAGAACGAGAAGCTGTTTGATAGTTAAATTGACGATTTTGCGCTTTTAAGTATTATTTTTTTTATTTGTAGATTGTTAATTAAATATTTTAAATTTGTTATTTGACATTGTTATAAGTCTAACGTGGAAGAAAATTTAGTACAATTAAACATGATGTTTTTGATTAAAATAAAATTTTATTTTATTCTTTTAGCATTCAAATTTAAAGTAATATCAGGCTACAAGTATAATTAAATATAAACTATTGAAATCTGATTTCTCAAATTGTATGTTATAATGTGAGAATAATACTTCTAAGGCATTGTTTGTCTTAAGTCATTAATCAATTCTAATAGATTTGATGCTACCAGGCGACTATTAGAATACGTATGCTGCGATATATCGAGAATCAGATTCATGGCGACTATTCATGCGAAATTATAACTTCTTGTTGGTGGTAAGTCGCCAAATGTGACAACCATATTTACTATTTTCTAATAACCCTAACAGTGGAAAATTCATATCCCCAAAGCAATAAATCGACAATTTCAGTATGCTCATTTTGTATATGGAAAATATTCAAAACAATTCAGCATCATGTTTTTAATGATAAAAACATTTAAATAACAAACAAAATGGAACAACGTAACCATTGATTAACTTAAATTTTTGAATTGTAAATTAAATTTCTATTTTTAAATGATTTTTGGCGATAAATTACCAGATGTGAAAACCTTCTAACCCTAAAAGCGAAAAATTGAAGATTAAAAAGCGATAAATCACCAATTTGTTGCCCACGCCTTTTGAGGCTCCAAAAACCTCAAGCCAAAAAAATCGTCATATTCTTATATGATAATAAATTTATAGCGCGTTATTTTTCAGATGGCAGACTTTTGAACTAATATATTTTGAAAGCAAAAACCAGAGATTATCGAAGAGTAAATTAAAATCCAGCATTCTAAATAATTTAATTTCTGTTATTTAAATTGCTTTCACATGTGAAATTTAAAGAAAAAAACATTAGTATCTAAATTTTTAGAGGAAAATCCCTTTTCAAACGTTTCACATGTAGTTTATTTAATAGTTTTGAATAATTTCATTACAGATTTAATCAAACTTAAGTTAAAAAGGACTATGAAAGCAGAGTATATTCGTTAAATACAATTAAAATTTAATTGTAACTTAATTAAAATTAATTTAATAGCTAAATATTTTTAAAATTTTAGCAAAAAAATTTATAAAATAATAAATTTGCAACATAATTGCGGTAATCGAATTCCAATAGTGAGTTATTAAAAATTCATTGACGTATTCATTATTCTAATTTCATATTTTATTGAAAATCGAATGATTCATCCAATTTTTAGATCTAAAATATTTTAGGCTTTTAACTGTATAAACATAATAACATTAAATTTACTGACGTCATCACTATATTTCACTCTTTTAACCACTTCTAACTACTGAATGGGAGACAATAAATTATTTTTTTCCATTAGCCAATAATCAAGGTTTTCCATTAGCCAATAATCAAGATCAAATTTATTCTTTTAACATTTCCGATAAAAAATCTTTTAAAAAACAGAATAAAATGTATCATTTAATTTTACATCGAACGGGCTTAATTAGTACTATTGAATTACACCCTATTTTTACAGAATTAATCTGATAGACTCATGATTAAGACGTTGATGCGTTTTAGTATGAAATATTTCATACAAACACACACACACACACACGTCACATGAACAAAAATTGAATGTTCAAAAATGTGACTATAATTTTGTTGAACATACTGTTGTTACTAATGGCCCTTGCCATGGACAAGCCCCACTGAACCATCAGCAGATTTTAAGCCGAACCTATGTATCTTTTGTTTCAAGTAATGTCAACTAGGATCAAGAGTACGACTGTAGCTACACAATCATCACATTCTATTCCATAGGCCCTTTTAACAGAGGGGTACCGTCACACATCTCACAGATAGCATAAAGAAAAACAACCATGCCTGTACCGGGAATTCCCAGAACACGAGGAAGACGCGCTACCTCTCTTCCAGAAAGCCGGCTTGTATATATTTAAATATCTGAATGAAATTTCATTTTAGTTGCATTTCATTCATAAAAATATTTTAATAGAAAAAAAATTATTTCTCAAGAAACTAAAGTTTCAATTATTTTAGTGAAATATATGTAGAAGTTGTTTAAAACGAATTCCATACAAATAACATAAACATCTTACCATATTTCTTAAAATAATCGTTCAAAAATTTATAAAAGCAGAAAACTAAATGTATAAATTATTTCTTATTGCTCAAAAATAGAACACAAGGGGGTTTTTTAATTATTTAATCTTCCAAGAGGAGTATTATTTATCTTCTTTGCAAGAATACATTTTTAATGTTGTTATAGGTATCTAAAATATTTTCTTAGTTTCTTCTGCCATTTCAATGCTTTTCAAAGCAGCAAAAATTGAATATTTATTCACGCAACTTAATACACAATAATGGTCGCTGTCTTATCTCCGCCTCATTCCTTACAGACAAGTGGATGTTACGATTGTTTGAATATTTAAAATTATTTTCTGCCTAAGATATTCAACTTAAAATTGTTTCTTGACAGCAAAATAACAGGTATTAAATATCTACTGCACCAATACTTTGATAAGGCAGATATATGGAATTTCTTTTTACAAGATATGTAGTGCTTCTTTCTGCCTGTCATGACCTTCCTTTATCCATATTTGAGTGTCTTGATGTCAAAATGGTGATTTTAGTTTATCTACTAAGAGCTAGGTAGAAAGAAGTCGTAGTGTTATAATTATACAGACCATCTTATTTCCATTCGACGGTATCTGTTAATTTCCATTGCCATAAACAATCCCGGTTTAAAATTATCTCGGTAAGTAATTCGCCAAAAAACAAATTAAAACCTAAGTAAACTTAGTAGATTTTTTTTTCTAAAAAATGCTGCTATTTTATAACCATTTTTTTAGAAAAATCTTAAATCTTATAGGCATCTTCTAGAAAATTCTTTCAATCTCATAGGCATCTTCTAGAAAAAATTTTCAATCTCATAGGCATCTTCTAAAAAAATCTCTAATCTTATAGGCATCTTCTAGATAATTCTTCAATTTTATAAGCATTTAAATAATTCATTAATCTATTTGAATTTATTCAGTTTAATTAATTAAAATTTCAACTAATTTAAAATAAAATACAAATTTAATTTAAATTATTTGTAATATTAAATTAAATTTAATTTAAATTACTTTAAATTAAATATAAATTTAATTTAGTATTACATATAAATTTAATTAATTTTTTAATCAATATGATATAAAAAATTAATAAATTTAATCAATTTTATTACTTAAATTAAAATTTTAAATTTTAATTCTTAAATTAAATTTTTTATTAAAGTAAATTATTAAATTTTATTTATTAAATTAAATTTTGTTAAATTTAAAATATTAAAATATTAAAATTTTTAATTAAATTTTGATTATAAAATTTAATTAAATTATAATAAATTAAATTATGAATTTATTTACATTTAATTTAAATATTTAATTACATTAAATTAAATACATTTTTATAATACATTTTATTTATCTAGCTGTTTAAGTCCCTAGGAATTTTGTTCATGTTTACAAGCACAGCCAGACTTCCTTTGAATGTATTTCGATCAAAATTTCATAAATATCTATAAATATAGTGCTATAAATTTAAACGGTCTATAACAAATTATTTTTAATATAGACCACTGATTTACACAAAACATTATTCCAAAAATAAGAATTTTGGATTTGGGTAAATGTAAAAAGTGCATATCCATTAAAATTGTCAGTTCGCATGATTCGACGATTTTAATTCTTGCTCATAGTGTTTTTCATTTATCAGAAGTTAAATATCCAAAGAAAATCAGAAGCTAAAATTAAAAAATATATATAATTGCAAATTTTCGAATTTTAGCATTTGTTATTAATTTATATCTTATTTATTAAAAATAAATATTCAACGTTTCACCAAAATTCTGTTTATTTGCTAAAATGTTTTCTCAAAATTCTAATACCATACCTAACATATATTACATGAGGATATATAATATATTCTAGCCAACAAATTCGTTTTTATGAGCTTCCGAAGCCAGTATACTTTTTGGTATGTCTAAAGGGCTAAAAAATATAATTTATGAACGATGTAATATTCGAAAATTCATGCATTACTTATTAGTATTTTCGATATGTTTTTGTAAGCAAAAATAATCAAGCAATAAATTTTCCGGCAACGTCACAGTAATGTTAAAAATTTTTTGAAAGTATACTATAAATATTTCGGATTATAAATATTTTAAAAACTTGGATGAAATTTTAAGCACCAGTCTATGCTTTGGACTTTCTAATATTGTAAATATTTAGAGGAACTGTATTTTAATTCAATATAAGTTATTTGAAATAAGTTAATGTTAATAGGCTTTAATCTTAATATAACATCCGTTATTCATTAAACAGTTATATTCAATTGAAATATATATTTAACCTTTTCGCATACAATGACGTGTCTGACACGCGCATCTAATTCCTGAATTTTTATTTTCAAGTCTACAATTAAGCCACAGAATTAAGTATTTAAATACGAAAAAATCAATAGGAAACGATTTGGTATCCCAAATGCTCCAAATATTATTTAAAAAAAAAAACAAATTAACAATAAATTGCAAAAATAGGATGAGTTATCTAATTATAAAGTTAAATAAATGGTTAAAGTGGTCATTAGTGTGCCCCCGAGTTTGCCGCCAATTTGGCAACCCAACGCAACGCTCTTGTAGTAACCCTAATGATGTTTTGTTTACTTCTTCCTACAATGGTTGAGTTGTACATGAGCTTCAACTCTTTTTAATAAATTTACTATAAATTAAATTTCCTATTAAATCCATTCTTTTTGCGTCTTTTCCTTTCTCAATCATTTATTATTTACTGTTCATGCTATCCACTCAGTCCTTATGTTCAGTGTGCTAGCGAAGCTGCTAGTTTCCCGCTCCCATGGATAGCGAAGCCGTAGGATGTTTTTTAAGTTAAAAAATTCTGTCCGGGTCTGAAAAAATAATGCTTATCGGTAAAAAATATATATATAATTTTATTGCTAAAACCGTAACTATCCCATAGAAGTGTTTTGTTTACTTTGCCCGCCATCTTTTTTGGCGACTTGGCATCCTTGGTGCGGCAAAAGCACACTAAAAGTAACTTTTACCAAGTAGTTATGAGCATTTACATACCTTTGAATACATAGAAAGATAGGCCATCATCTTTTTAATTTAGTTCAAGATCTGATATATAACTGCATTTCAAATTCTTTAATTATTTGCAAATTTTAAATTCTTTAATTATTTTACCCCAGAACGTTTGGTATTCAAACCTGTTACGTTTGGAATACTTATTTATTTGGTAATCGACTCCGGTCAGCTTTTGTTTAAATTTTTATTGACTGTGATTGGGCTTCGTTTAAATTTGATAGAAATCTTCAAAATTAGATGCAAACGTAAAATATTAGATTTCACCTAGTTAAATGTATTTTTATATTGATGAGTTTATAGGCAGGCATAATCCCCGAATTCACGAGGTGAAAAGTTTAAAATTACGATGTTTTATATTGGATGCGAGGAAAAACTTTATTCAATTCTGAAATAGAATCTTATCAATTATTCAGATTACTATATATTATTCACTTTCATTTGTAAAGTCTTCACAACAAAATAAGCATATAAAAAATCTGAAGTCGAAATTTTGATGCTTATCCTTATATTAAATCCTCTTGAATTTGAAATAGTTTTTTTTTATCTTGCTTTGATTATAATCTTCACACACAATTAAACAAAAATAAAATATGGAGGATATATTGGAACTTGGTATAGTTTATGCATCAGCATTTTAAAGGACTATAAAGTTCTTGATAAAGTCCGATAAAAAAAATTTTATATATGAATTTATGAATGCATAAACATGTACAATATGATATATTGTGGGTACAATTTAAGAAATTTATAATATTAATTTTTTTATTCATCTCATAAAATTTATAAATTTATGTTGACAAGCTAAATTGAATAAAAAGAAAGGGTTTGAAAAATTCAGCCTTTAGACTTCATTAAAGGTTACTCTGTTGTAAGGATTCAAACCAGGAATTTCTTTTCTGTGTGGGGTCTGACTTTTATCCGAGTATTTACTGACCTTCATGATCCGAAAGTGCAAAGAAATCGAGGTTTCAGAAGGCAAAATTAATTAACAATAAAGCAACGTCAATAAATTATATGATAATAATATGCAACTATTGCTTTAAAATTCGAATCTAACCAAGACCACTACAAAATAGAATATAATTAATCCATTACAAGATCATCGTCAAACTATAAAACCGAAAGAAAAAATATCAATAAAATAAAAACCAAGAACATACCAATACATGCAAAAATTATGCCAAAGCCTTCATAACTTTCAAAAATATCAAACTAAACTACTTTCCCGCGTTTAAAGCCAGAAACGCCTACAAAGCGTTTTCATGTATTCTTGTTAACAAATGAAATAAATTGAACGATTACAGCGTCATCTATTGACATGAAAAGATGAAAAAACTTGGAAGCAGGGAAGGTTAGAAGATAGTCAACCTTCTCTTTTCCACAAGTTTTATAATGAACTAATTTTTGAAAGAACTATTAATAGTTATGTTTTTAATGAAATTATTTGTTGTTTAAATATAAGAAATTTTTTTATTACAAATTTGGTTAATCTGTAGAGTACATCACTCCATCTTCACATGGGAGATTTAGTGCCTAATGTGGCAACCCTATGTTTTAGTTGGAGGATATCTTCCTCCGGGAGACAAGACGCAATTGCGCGGCGAGTTGGCGATTTAAAATAAAGGCGCCAAGGGGGTGATACTCTCTCCGGTCGCACCACAAATTATTTTAAAACTGCTTGATTGTGAAAAAAAAATCAAAATTTTGAAAACTTGAACAATTACAGCGTTTAATTATATAGGAGTTTAAATTATAATGTTAATTACTAATTTACCAAACTGCTAAAAATAACTACTCAAATGGGTAGCGTTATGTTGATTTTGTCTCGTTACTGTTAAACTTAATTCGTTTGGATAGTTATCAATAACATAATTAGTATTATCTACTATATTTATCAATTGAATGATGATGTGTCAGCTTTTTACCACGGAAAAAGGGGTGCAGTAGCTTCTGAAGGTATGAATCCATGAACATTCGAGGGCAGAAGTCTGACTTCTAGGTCATATGTGGATGAAACACCCACCCACACGCTTACACAGCCCCTTTTTACAGGGAGGGAGGCAGATTCACACATCTCACAGATCGAACAACCATGCCCGAACCGGGACTCGATCCCGGGACTCACAGAACACGAGGAAGACACGCTACCTCTGTGCCAGAAAGCCGGTTATCAAATGAATATCAGCCGTATATAATCAACAATTTGTTAAATTATGTTTAATTAGTATTTTCTCTTTGTGTTGTTAATTAATGAAGGTATTACCTAAATATCATGAAAAGACTGTTGTCTTTAACATGTTTATAAAAATTAATCCTTTTAAAAATATAATTTTCGGAAACATCAAATTTATGTAATTGAAGCCAGTTCTTTTTTGCAGTAAAATTTCCATTTAAATATTCTTCGTAAATAAAAATACAGTCGTCTATTGATTTCTCTTGAAGAAGATTTGTGTAAAAAATTTTAAAATCATAAATATTAAGTTTATTAACATTATTATCCGTTAGAAATTCCAGAACATCTTTGTTATTATTAATTATAAAGTTGTCATTAGTTTAAATCTTATTCAGAATATCTTTTCGATATTTAAAACAAATATTTTTCTGTAAAGTAAATATAACTACCATCGTTTCAAGTCACAAATCCAAACTTTAAAGGTTTGTCTTTTTTTGGAAGGGGGGTTATGTAACAAATAAGAATGCTTTAAGAAATAAGTTTTTATTTTAGTCTTTTTTGAAAAACCTAGCATTCATTTGTCGTAATCCTATTTATCTGATTCCATTTAAAATAAATGACGATTTATAATTATATTCTTTAATAGTTCTTTACAGTAATATTTACAAATTAAATAGACATTTTTGCTGCCTAATGCTCTTCAGAAAATCATGTCTTGGATTCAAAACTTCTCTATTTTCGAAAGTACAATTTTTTTCACCAAACACATTGCGAATTTACCAAATTGCATTCAAAAATGGAACCAAACAGTCATTGACCCATCATATGTTAAAATAATAATAAAATTCGTTCCATGCTATGAGACGAACTTTGTAAGGATATACTCATTCGTAGCAGTATTTAAGTATTAAAATTTATGCAAATTAAATTGTTTCTATTAGTCCACAATTCCCCATTGAAGAAACAATTTAATAATTTTTTTAATCATAATTCAAATAAAAAATAAGCCGAATGAGTTCTGTGAAGCTATAACGTGTTTAATATTTTTAAAAGAATAAATGGTTTTTTGGGGCGAAAGGTGAATTCCTCAGAAAAGGATATTTCAACCCCACGGAGATCGATCCGAGATTCTTGGTCTTGGTAAAGTAAATTGGGATTCTATGCTGTAAAACATGTATTATAAATATTCTTACTATCCTTAAAATGTTTATAAACTCTAATTTATAATAATAAATAAGTGAGATTAGATGATTTCGTTTCCTTTAAATTTAATATTAACTGCTTCTATTTGTGAAATATTTTCTTTCATATAAACTGAATTAACTTAGTTGTATTTTGAATATGGGATTAGAAAATAAGAATAAAATAATTAAGGTTTTTAATTAATGAAGAAAATAACACAATAATGAACATCAAATTACAAAAGGTTTTATTAAATATATTTCAATGTTATTTTATAAGGATTTGCTTAATTTTAGTATCTAATTTGTAAGTTTTTTATTTATTTCATAAACATATTTAATTCTATAAACCAATCATTTTTGGCTTTAATTCCACATTTCCCTTTTTTTAATGTAGAAGTATTAGATAGTTCAAGAGCTTTGTTTATCTTATTTCAAATTAATTGTAGTAAATTTAATATACAACATCTGAAAGGGGAGGGAAATTCATTAAACTATTTAACAGTTAGAAGAAAATCTAAATAAAAATGATCAATTTAAATAATAGGGAATAAAAAAACTGATCGATATAATATGGAACAAAAATTACTCAATTGAAATAATATGAAACAAACTTTTAATACTGCTAGATAAGTGATTATTAAAATTTGATCTGCTTAAAAATTAGTAATTTGATTAATTGACTCGTTTCAGCATTTACTCTGATTTTTTAAAGAAATACTCAAATTCCAAAAGATGCTTCTAAACAAAATGCATTTATTATCTTAAAATTTATTTCTTCTATAATTTATACAGAAAATTTAAAACATATATGTGCATACAGAAATGCCTTTTCAATCAAGACTTTTAAAAATTGCATTAGGGATCCTTGCATGTACATTGACTTGAAAGATTTGAAGATTCTTGGAAGTATTTTCGCTGATGTACTGATTTACGAACTACTACTTAAAACTATTTCTTTATCTTCGAAAACTTTTCCTCCAATCATCAAAACTGGCATCTAAAGCACTCTTAAAAATAAGTTAGTTAATAAAACATGACATCTTATCTTTGCATCGAGCTATTTCATCCAATTACTTTCAAAAATACACTATGGAAGCAAGCTTTGTAAGAATATCAGCTGGTATATTTAAAATCAGAACTTTTCAAGTTTGCTTTTCTGATTAGATTCTTAATCTCAGAAATAAATACTGAACTTGAAGTGAAAATGGTATTTCGCTTCAACACAGATGTTAATCCATTTTGATAGTCTCTCTTTTGATTTTATTATATTAATTGAAGTATAAAAGCTGAAAGGGGGAATAAATAAACTTCGAGTGTTTTGAAAGCGGCGTAACTGTATTATCTTGGCACTCTGACATTAGTAATTCTGTAGTCGCCTATAGTTCTTTAAAGTTTTAAAATATATTAGAGGAAGATTTTAGCAGATAAGAATGTTAATTGAAAACTCCCGCTCAAATTTTTGAAACTGGATTAAAATTGAGCTTAGAAGTGAAGAATTTTCTTTTTATGTTTTTAAATTGAGCGTCTTTGTGATTAAGATAATGCTGTCAAATGCTTGCTTTATTATTTCATAACAATGTCTCTTATTTGGTTTGGACAGGCCATCTCAGTTGGTAATTGTGATTTTATGTTTTATGATCCTAAAATTCATCAATCTGACTTGCAGAACGTTTTAAAAAAATTCATTATTATTTTTTTTTCCTGAAAATTAATCTTGCATAAAAAATAAAGGAAAGGTTCCACATTAGTAACCTGTAAATGCTGGTGTTAGAAACGAGCTTATACTAACAAAAAAATTAAAGTAAAATTTACCTTTATTGACACTTTTAGGTTTTCATAGGAACAATTCTATTTTTGATATTACAACAATCAAGAAATCGTGGACGTGAATCTTATGTAATGTTTTGTGATTGAGGTTTGGTTTTGGTTTGGTGCGATTTTCTTGGCGCAAGAGCCATCATTGGCCAAACTGCGCCAATCATATGGTGTGGAGTCCTATGAGATTAGAAAGAATCAAACATTAAAAAGATCTAAAAATAAAGCAAAGTACAAAGATTCGTATGAAAGATAATTGTTATTGAGAATGATCTAGAAGATGATAGACTGTATAAGTAGCTTTTCCCGAGAAGACTTGTGGCTGATCGATAAATGTTCGACCGATTTCATCGGTTCTTTGCCACCTGTATGCCTCATACAGAACGTGCAGGAGTTTGCGGAAACCATAATTTGTAGATTTTCCGAAAAGAAGGAAGAATTTTAAGGCACCAGAAGTTCCCATAGTCGTATATGTGCCTAACAAGGAACGAAAAAGCATCCCTTTACAGAAAATGCGCACTTTGATACCTGCAGATTATGTGTTAAATGCCGAGATTGTACTTAGGCTTATGCAACATTTATAAATGAAGTCTGATATTGATTTGTACGAGTTATTCATGAGTTAATGGACCTTTAATACTGAAAACATATCTCATATGAGCAATCTTCATTTGTGGCCATCTAGCTCTCCGTATGACACACATTTTCTTGCGAATCGAAATCATTTCAGAATAAATAAAAATGGTATACAAATGAAAAGCTATGAAATACCGCAACAACGTAACCGTCAACATATTTGTTTAACTGCTGTTGGGAAACGTAGTGAAACACATGGAAATCCTATTGAAATCCCCGGTGCAGGTTGGAGCATACGCGGGTACCCGCTTGAGCAGGAGAGAACAAAGGCTTATATAAAGAGGACTATCCAATTGAAATGGTAATGCAATTCCTCGTGCACAGAAGAACCCTTAACTCCGATGTATACTGTGAGAAGCTCTGAAGACTTCACTGGTCCATCAAGAATAAAAGACCGTAGATACTCATTGAAGGGTTAGTTCTGCTCCATGATAAAGCGCGGCCACACGTATTTAGTGCCACACATGTGAAACTAGAAAATTTCAAGCAGAGGCAGTTCGATTATCCATCCTACAGCCCGGACATTTCACCCTGAGATTTTCATGTGTTTGGCATCCTGAAAAAATCTGTAAATAAAGCGCTTCAATTCGGACAGCGAACTTAAGGACGCTCTGAAGGATTGAATCTTGTCACGGCCATATGAATTTTGGATACAAGGAGCGCTAATGAATAGGATCGCCGTGTTCAGGTCTATAGTGCATATTTTGAATAAAGTCCCCATTTATATCCACAGTGTTGTTTCGTACCTGTTTAATTAAACACTCCTAGTATTCGATCTAGAATTCTGCTTGACCATTCAATACATGCAGGCCCATATATTCTACTATTTCGACTGGACGGTAGAAAATGCATCACATGTTTACAAGGTAATATATGATGCAGAGTTACTTTAATTCATTGTTGTCAATGCGTAAACACTTATGTGGCTATGAGAACTACCCCATTTCTTCTTGGATGCACAAAAACTTTTACACACTAAATTACAAGGACAAGGGATTTGTCGGAGTGGGCCTACAACTTGCCTGTTTGCTCACCTGTCTCGAACTTGCAACAACTTGCCTGTTTGCTATCCTGTCTCGAAATTTTTCTGTTGGACTTTCTGAAAAGTCTTGTCTGTAAACCCCTATCGATAGTTATGATGACCTAGCTGCTAGGACTTTTGTTGTTACTGGCGACTTTCGAGTAATTCCAGATGAGTTTGATAATTTTGCTGTTCACCATTTTGTATATTTTATACCTAAATTATAATTAGCTATCGGTTTTTGACTTATTTGTGAAATATTCACAAGCATTCGGTACAACATTTCATCTATCTGTTTAATATTTCGTTCTTTAATTTGACAATAGCAGATACTTCCTGACGATTCACCGTTTTCTCTCCTCCGATGTATTGTATGGTGTAAAATTGCTTGTTTTGATGTTTACTATAGACATGTTTCCTGTAGATAATATATATTGAACTGCCGGCGTCCTGGCTTAGGGGTAGAGAGTCTTCCTTGTGATCTGGGTGTAACGGATTCGAATCCCGCCGGTTAGGGTATGCTTGTTCTTCTGTATTCTATTTATGATGTGTGTGATCGTGCCCCCCCCCCCTGTAAAACAGGAGCTGTAGCAAACGAATATGATGTGTGAGTTGTCAAGTCTTACTCTTGGCCCTAGGTGGCGCTACTTCAAACAAGAGACGCTCATTCGGCTTAAATTCGCTGATGCTTTCATCAGCGGAGCTTGACCAATGGCAAATGCCATAAGTAACAACACACACACAAAGCTTAAATCCGTTGATATATCGGCGAGCTTGCCACTGGTAAATGCCCTCAGAAAAAACCTATACTTAATATGTTTTATTGACTTCTATTGAAAATAGAGGATGGGATATGCGATCTCAATATCATATATGATATGAATATAAATAATCAAATCAGTCAAATGTTTTTGAATTGGGGACAAAATTTTGACATAATAGGTGATGTCTGAAGTTTAGGCTATTTTATTCGTATATGTGTGCAGATCTAAAAATTCATGTATTTTTACAGGATTATTTAACAGTATTTCAAAGCTTTTTCAATGTAGGAGATAAAAAAGCTGTGCCGTTAATTATGCTGGAGACTAAAGAAAGGCATATAATATTATAGTATCATTGCTGTTCTGAACCGTAAAAACTTGTTCTAATAAAATGCTAGTCGGTAAATTCCGCTAAAACTGATTTACTGGACAGCAGATTACCGAACACTGTCATAGAACATTCCGTTCTTTTGAAAAGCAATTAAGATGGGGATCTTTCTTCCCTTGATAATAAATATGCTAATAGGATGATGTCACTTCCCGCCACTGGAGATAGCAGGAATCTAAGGAATTCTTGGGACGCCATTTCAGACCAGCTGCCATTTCATCTTAGTGGAAGTTATTTTAGATATTTTAAAGTAAAGAATGTAGATAGTTCATAGACTGTAAATGTATAAGGAATAGACAAAGAAGAAAATTTAGAAATAATTAAAACAACCAAATTTTGAAAGAAAGGAAAAAATGCATATCCAGGGAATTTCAAAACAAATTAGCTGATCATATTGGTTAGTAATATATTGTCACTTAAAGTTTATGCTATTTCTGTCTATTAGGTAGAAAAACTATTTTTGAATAAACCTAAAACATAATCATATATCTTTAAAATTTATTCTAATGGTGTATTAATGAAGTATTTAGAGAAATTAGCCCAATAAAATTATCTCCTATAATAAGTAAACTAAACAAACCTCAAAATACATATCATAATATTTTTTTCTTTTTTAGTAATTTTCAATAAATTTAATTCTAAACGAATATTTAAATAATAAATTAAATACTACATTCTAAATTTAAGGGCTTTACTTCAAATGAAATTTATTCATACAACAACATTTCTTGGAAAAGCTCATTCGTGTTATATTGGAATTGTCGTTTCCTTAGCAGCACAATGTTTTGTAAAATATTATATGATATAAAAATATTATTCGTAACATTGTACATTATGCTTAATGATGAGTAAAATAATATCATACTACTTGATATTATATAACAGTAAACGCAGTATAAGTAGATGTAACATTTTGTATGAGTGAAAAGAGTATAGTAAAATCTCCTTATTATACTACTTATTCCAACATTATATAATAAGTAAATTTACTTATAAAACATTTAGCATTAATAATGCAAACTCATCTAAATTGTTAGGTTTAAAATATTAGCTTAATATTAATATATTGCCACATAATATTGAAAACAGTAATTATGTGTTAAAATTTAACATTTAACATAAAAGTTTAAAAAATTATACCGATATTATTTGTTTCGAAAGCTAAATATACACTTCTCATTTTGTATTATTTAAATGCATTAATATAAGTGTTTATTTAAGAATTGCTTAAATGAACTTCAGTGTGGTAATTGTATATGAATATTTATATTATATAAGTTAAATTAAATTAACTGCGTGTCTTTCTTTCGCTAGTTTTTGAATTACGATATAAATTTGAAAATTTTATACATGAATCGCTATCTTCAATAGATGGCAAGTGGTTTGTTTAATTTTAGATAAACCTTTTATGTAAAGATTTTACTGAACAAGATTTTAAAACATATATTGTTTATTAAAATATACCCGTTTTGAGTTTTATATACATACTAGCCGCCTTTGGCGACCAGTCGGTTCACCAGTATTAATGGTCGCTAAAGTTTTCATATAATATTTTATGTAGCTGTGTCTCATAACAGGTTTTTCACAAAAATATTTTTAAACCAAGCAAATTTTGATAATCATATAATTCATTTATACTATTATTTAGTATTATTTTCTTCAGATGTTCTGTTCATTGTACTACTCATCTTTCTCTTTCTATCCGAGCAATGATTGTCCCGGAATTGATATTTCACTTAAATGGTGGAGGGAAAGGTCTAAAATTCTACGTTTTTATAGAATAAGAAGATTCTAATTTTCATAAATGTAAACAAACTAAACAAATAAAGACACAATTGGTTTTCAAGAGATGCAAAAGCTTAAAAACAGCTTGGAAAATGCCTCGCACAGAGGAAATATTGGTGACACACACACACTTCTTTTCTTTTCTTTTTTTCTATCCTTTTTTCCCTTTGTTACTCTTTTTTTTCTTCCCTGCCATGACTTTATTTTTGAGCAGGCATAGATTAAATATCCATACAGACTAATAATAAAAGCAACTGTTTTCTTTCTTTTTTTAAACATCCCGTTATCTATAAATGAAAACCAGCTGACCTCGCGTATTTCTTTCTAAACAAATCATAATTTATTACTTCCTGCCATCTAACTCAGCTGGTGTGAGGGGGGAAATGAAGATTTTTGGCGGGAAAGTAAGAAAAGTGTCGTTTTAACTAATTTCCTCGTAGTTTTTTTCATTTTTTCTCTCCATAAGAACCACCCTCGTGTCTTAACGAAAATATTTAAAAAAAATTAGCCGAATTGATCGAGCCGTGCTCTAGTTTTGCGCTTAGCAACGCATTTTGAGATCCATTTTTATTAATATCGATAACGGAATAATTTTACATAGAAATTTTTATATTTTAGTTTGGATTCGGCATTTTAGTTCCATAACACAAATTAATTTTTTCAATTTATATTTTTGCCGGCAGCCTGGCACAAGGATAGTGCGTCTTCCCCATGATTTGGGCGTCCTGATTTCCTGGTTCAGTCATGGGCGTTTTCCTTCTTTTCTTACTGTGATGTCTTTATGTAATATGCTATATACTTATTTCTGTAAGCCCCGTGTGATACTTAGTTATGAGCGGAGTTTTCTAAATGTTTCAATTATATATATATATATATATATATATATATATATATATATATATATATAAATGGCCGATAAAACAGAACAACTGTGAATTTACTTTTATAAATCTCCGACGTTTAACAACAGCAAAAAGTAGTGACAAAAATTAAGATTTTAATGATACCTACAAAAGATTTTTATTTGAATTTCAGCGATTTTTATTAAATAATTATTTAGAAAATATTTCCAACATGATTAGGACCAAAAGAAGAAATTCACAGAATTTGTAAGCAGAATGCTAGGAAGAATTTAATGCATTCATAGGCAATTCAGTATCCATAGAAATTCTGGAATATTCTCGGATCCATGATTCCAAACATAAACTGAGAGTATGGGATTTCAGATATTATATACCACCAAATTTAAAGATCGTTCTAAATTAATAACGGGAAACAGTACTAAGTGCTTTGATTGATAATTAAAATTACACCA
Organism: Argiope argentata; assembly: GCA_026289955.1. Taxonomy (NCBI): domain Eukaryota; kingdom Metazoa; phylum Arthropoda; class Arachnida; order Araneae; family Araneidae; genus Argiope; species Argiope argentata. The sequence continues at coordinate 1,829,752 of JAOUZG010040073.1, forward strand.
AATATATGAGGTATTTTTCCGTTAGCAGGACACCAGCGAAACATCCCTAAACAATGTAGAGTTCTGCCAAATTTCTTACAGCTATTTTCAAACAAAAAATCGCTAAATAATGTAGAATTCCGCCAAGTGTCTTTGGTTATTTTTTGCTGGCGCCCAGCTGACCAAAAGTACCATATATGAAATTACAACAAACGTATGTTTGCAAACATTAAAAAAAAACTGCAGCAAAATTTGATAATGATTGGATATGATGAAAGAAAACACCTATTGTAACATTATAAAAAACATATTATCAATTAAAGGCTGCTTCTGTTGGTCGTCTATATGCCTAAATTGGAGCCGACTTTATTAGGAAAGTTACTGAATTGCGACTTCAGTTAAGTATTAATGTAGAAGACGAGCGTATTTCTAACCATACGAAGCTAGGAACACATTTTCTCATTAAAATATTAAACCATCTAATGGTAGCTCTCCACGAATTATATGATTTTGCTGTTTGTTGTTGTTACTAACGGCACTTGCCATGGACAAAAGCGCTGACCGCCGTCAGTGATTTTAAGCCGAATGAGCATCTCTTGTTTTTGAAGTAGTGCCAACTAGGGCTAAGGGTACGACTTAGCTGCACAATCATCACGTTCGCTTTCACGGCTCCTTTTTACTTTGAGGGCATCGTCACACATCTCACAGATAGCACACAGAAGAACACCCATGCCCGAAACAGGACTCGAGCCCGGGACGCCCAGAACACGAGGAAGAAGTGCTACCTCTTTGCAAGGACGCTGGTTCATATGTGATGTAATTTTCTGGATGAAAATACATGATGTTTTTTGGCCAAAAATTTTCAAGCGTAGTTTGAAGAATAGAGGATGATGTAAGCACACTTATCATAAAGGTCATAATCGAACAGTCAACTGAGGCCCAAAATCGTGAATCTACCCATTTTATTATTAAAGCATCAATTAAGGTAGTTCCTTATATCGGTGTGGGATATTTTAACGTGAACATAGACGGATTGTAGTCAGTTATTGGGAGGAAATTTGCAACTAACCACGAATTTCATATATCAGATATGAATTAATTTTTTGGATGAAAATGGGATATGCCATTTAGCCAAAATTTGTCATGAGTGGATTGAAGAACAGATGATGATGCACACACATTTACCATAAAGGTCATAACCTAAAGGTCAACTGAGGACCAAAATATTAAATCTACCCATTTTATTATTAATGTATTAATTAAAGTAGTCCCTCATATTGGTGTGGGATATTTTAACGTAAACATAAAAGGGTTGTAGTCAGTTATTTGGAGAAAATTTGCAGATAACCGTAAATTTCATATATCAGATATGAATTAATTTTTTGGATGAAAAGGGGCTATGTTATTTAACCAAAATTTGTCAGGAGTGGTTTGAAGAACAGAACATGATGTAAATAACTAAGGTCAATCTAATCTAAAGGTCAACTGAGGAACAAAATCCTGAAAAGAAAAAGAGTAATGAACATACCCAAAAGGTGATATTTTTCTCTATTTTATCTGTAGAATTTAGATATGGTGAATTTTTGATATACTGTTGCTATTTTTTGTTAATAAAACCAAGTTTCACACGATATTAGGAACTATCTAATTATTTCAGAACTTCAATATTATAAGGATATGGTAATCTTTAATCCGTGACTCAAAATGGAGGAGTAACTTTTAATGCTACATTTCAAAGTAACTAACGGATAAAAAAGTTTCATCACGTTCAAGGTAAAAGATTCAATTTATCTCTTTGCTTTTTTATGCTGAATAGTGGCCACAGAGATCTTTAATGGAATATTTTAGGAAGCGGAGTCTATCAGCTCGGTTAAAATGCAGCTTTTCGAATTCGATGCTATTTATGCTTGATTTTATAGCTATAAGCTTACCGAAAAAGATTTCGCTGTGAATTGGACTAGAAATATCCCATTTTTGAAAAATATTATTAATGTTACAGGTAACGAAAAGTGCATATTTGAGTTTAAAATTGACTTGTAATGTATAATGTAATCGCATAAAGATCAATATTTTTTGCGTCAGTTTTAAGAACAAATTAATGTGGTTACAAATTTATTAAAAAACATTAAGAAATTAACAATTGATTTTTAGAATATTTGTATTGAGAAAGTATCAGAGGCTCTAGATTTGATAATATATATTATTATTAAATTTCTATAATGCCTTTTACTGAAAGACTCGAGTATAATTATAGTTTTTTTACTATTCTTTTTTTTATTTTCCTGATGTACCATTTTTTAAGGTAATTATTTAATTATACAGGAATATAAAATTTAAACCTGCAAAATAGCATGTTTAAAAAAGTCATAAAAACTACATAAAACCAAACACTTTTCATGAATAAAGTTTTTAAAGAGCCATTTTCTGAAATGTTCAATACTTTGGTATCCAGATTATTTTTAATTTAATTATTTTTAATTGATCATAGACAGACTTTTCTGGTGTGGAAGGTTTTTATTTTAATATGAAACCATTAAAAAGTCGTTGTCTATAAGGAGATTTAATTGATACAATCCCAATCATAAATTGGCTACTCAAACCCACCAAAAGGAAAAACTTAAAAGACTCAATCACTGCAAAAGTAACACTTTGGGAACTGTGGTTAAGTCCCTAAGCAATATCACCGACCAAACATCAACCCTGCCATAAGGAAGTGCGTTCCGTCATCGATGAGAGGAGCCAGACCATCTAGTTTTCGTGTAGGGCTGGGAAGTCTGTTCGACAACCATCCCCATACAGGAAACTTCTCATCTTTAATATAGAAATCCCCCCCTCGTCGTTACTTTTTAAAAATCTTTCGAAATTTTCATAATTTATCAAAACACATTCAGAGCCTTTTCATAAGCTATGAACTATATTCTTTCTACATGATTTTAGCGAAATTTTATAGCCTTTGCTTACAACAGCAAATAAATGAAAAATATTTATCACATGACACTAAAAAAAGAAAAAAATTCAACTGCTGCTCTTTTATTCCAAAAATAAACAAATAAATAAAACTTATAAAAAGATACTACAAAAGAATGAAGAATGAGAAACATAACTCAGCAAGAAAATCTCTGCTGGTGAAGAAGTCGTCCATTTTTGCAAGTTATTACTCGCCATATTGTCACCATTTTCCATTTTTTGTCCATTTATTTCCAATATATCTTTACAGGATTTACGGCGCCTTTTATCACTTGAATTAGAATACCAAATATGACGAAAAATTGGCTGGAATGAGCAAAATTCGTGAATTTAATCTGATATAATTCACTTGCAAGAAGTAAGGAATCACATTTTGAATTCAGAAGTATTCTGTCTTTTGAAAATATGGCATGCTAAGAAAGACTTTATTATCGATTATTCTTTATTTTATGAATTTAATTTCCTCTAAAAGTCTCTGTTTTTATATCTTTAAGAAATTATGAATTATTTAAAAAATAACTATTTATATTGATGTCCTGACTTTCTCTAAATTCTCTGCGATAGAGTCTGCTATAAGGAAAAGACTGGTGTTCTTACTTAAAAAATTCATTTTTAGAATTCAATTTAACTTTATAAATAAGTATTTTACACTATTACAGAATTTATTCTCTTCTAAAGGCTTCCATTTTTAACAACAAAATGTATTTCTAAGATATTGATATTAAATAATTAGGGATTCAAATATGATAAAAGAAATTTATAGATCTTTCTTTCACGACTTTTAAAGCTGTATAATTAGATGATATTTTCGTATAGTATATTACCGATTTTGTAAATTCACATCCATTAATAATCTATAAAACATTTCTTTGCCCTGTTTTAAAGTTTTACTTTCATGCCTTATTGTATCACTTTACTTGTGACGGAAATTATGATGCTTCCCCAAAAGGTATTTAATTGATTTACTGTTACAAATGGCCAAATCTTTTTATAAAAAAAAGAATGAAATCTCAATTAAATTTGATTCCTTATAAGTCAAATTAATGGAGTGTTTGTCAATGATATAAGGTCAATTTAAAGATTCAGGGTACATATTTAAAAGAATGAAGGCTAGATATAAAATGCATAAATACATATTTAAAGGGACTCAATTAAGTCTAATGACATGCGCAATTACAAGTTGAATGCATCTCCAGCATAAAATATATAGAGTAATTAAAGATTTTAACTAATTTCTAGTTTTTAATAAAACATTATCAGTATAAATAAACCAATAATGTTAAAGCAACATAATAATACATCAAATATTAGCCAATCATGCTTTTAATAAAATATTATTGGGTGTCTGTTATGAATTCCTATTCGATCGAATTCTGCGTTACAAATTAAGGGAAGTGGAATATTTTTTTTTAAAAAAATTCTTAACAAAAGGGAGGGGGAATAAAAAGAAGTTGTGTCTCAAAGGAACAATTCACATTATATTCTACAAAAACGTATTCGAACTAAATGTTTCTGAAAATTAAAATAGCAATCTTCAATTTCCCATGCAGAATATGATACAAGAATGTAATTTGTTTTCTTTATATTCAGTTTGCAAAATTTCAAAATAATAATTTGAGTGTGTTTGCTACGGTTTATTGCATGATATTTATTATAAAAAAGTAAGTGTTTCTATCTATAGTAAATCACTATATCATTGATTCTGTTGGCAATAAACTAAGAATTAAAAAAATCTTATATGTGTTCATTTATCATGCCTATTTAAGAATTAACAAGGAAATTCTAAGTCAGCGAAACCCTTATTTTTCTTTTCTTTAAAATGGTAAATGTTACAAACCTGTAATTTTGCTTCTCAGCATGAACGGTGTCATCGTAAAAAAGACTGTATAAGCGATATCCTTGGCGACCATTTAGCGACTTGGCGACGAATTTGGAAACTAAATGGATAATGCTGGATACTTCGAGAGTTTTCAAGACCCATCTAATAGAAACCAAGATGGAATAGAAGAAAAGTAACGAGCCTTAGAGAGGATAGCGAAACAACTGTGGAGTGCTAGCGTTGTGTGTAGTACAAGTGGATGTTGAACTGCTAAGTGCTGTTGTCTACTGTAGAAGCAACTTCATGAGGTAGAGAGTCGGTAGCTAAAGCGAGGAGATGGTGCGAAGTTCGGCCATTTGGATAGACCGTAGCGCGATACTCCGAGGATTCTGTTCGGCCGCTTTGAGTGCTGTGGTATATTACTACTTGCGGGTTACTGTAGTGTGCTGCTATGTGTTCACCTCGGCTGTACATATTTTTCATCTGTGTATTAGTCATCTTTGTGTAAATAAACATCGTTGTGGTTTTCTACTAAGGCTTTCTGACTGTGTTTTCATATCATACCAACACCGTACGTACCCTAAGATTCGAAACAATATTAATACATTGGATTTAAAATTTCTCTTCTATTCGGGGGATTTCTCTAACATTGCAGAAAAGGAAAGTACGCTATAGACATTGTTGTGAATGAAAGGAAATATAGTTAGAGCGGTCGTGTTGATATTGCTGTAAGTGAATGAAATATAGTTAGAACAGTTGTATTGACGTAGTTGTAAATGAAAGGAAATATAGTTAGAGAAGTTGTGTTGACAATGTTGTAAGTGAAAGGAAATATAGTTAGAGCAGTGGTGTTGACATTGTTGTAAGTGAAAGGAAATTTAGAGCAGTCATGTTATGTTAAACATACATTGAAATATAATTTTGAGAACACATCGCCTAAAAATATAGAAATTGCCCTTTCAGTGAATATTACAGTCCTGATTAAAGAAAAAAGATAAAAATATCTGCCACAACGTCAGTGCAAAAGCTGATTATAAAATCCAACTACAAAAAATGTTGGCGCAATGCTTGTTTATGGCGTCTCACTTTTAAATTTAGCTTTGTGTGAAAGAAAAGACTATCTATGAAAATCAGATTGCTCTAGGGCCCATTTTTCTTATGATAACAATTTCTGTAAATTGCACTTGTCTGTGGCTGAACTCATCTATTATTGTACACTTAGGTAATTTTCCGTTAGCCGGGCGTAAGCAAAAAATCGCCAAATAAAGTAATAATTCACCAAATTTCAATGGCGATTTTTCGCTTTAAAATCAATGTACTATGTATGATTCTAACGGAAAAATACCCATACCTATATTATCGTTGCTTGATTATATGATTTTTCCCTCACTAAAAATACTGAACATTAAATTTGAGTCACTTTTTATTTATTAAGAAAAATTTAAATGAGAATTTCAATCATTTAACCCTTTTGGTCATTCCATTAGCAAGAACGTTTGGCATCTTTCAAGGAAATACCATACACAATTTCATGAAATAAATAAATTTATTTTATTCATTTATGTAATAACACGTCAGAAAATAATATTTTTTTTTAATTTCAATGATGACAATGAAATAAAATATCAATTAAAATGTTAACAAATAATTCTCTTTAATAAAATCTATTAATTTTAAATTCATAAATCAAAGTTTAATAAAACTACTTCTCCGATTAGTTCCCATTCTAAGATAAGCCAAACATTGAACACTTCATAGAACCAATAATCCGCCATAATACATAGAGTAGGAGAAGGAAGAGTCATCAAATTAATCCTCTAAAAATAATGAAGACAAAGATTCAAAAGTCTCTCAGAGAACAGCATCAAGCAGATCCATTTATTCATACTGAAGACGTGGAAATTATGCGGAGAGAGATTTACCAAATCTTTGGAAATTTCATAGGTACAAGAATTGAATCACATCGTGGTAAATGCCGCTGAATTACTGTAAATTAATTTGGAACGCTTGAATTAATTTAAAAGAGATAGGGAGCAATTTGGTATTATTACGCGGTATTTTGAATTAACATATATATGAACTTCAGACGGCATTCTTTGAATTCTTCTGCAAGGTAGTCTTCTTGAAATAAGAAGACAAATTTGTTTCTGATTTCAAGACTCAGACGCAATATTTATATATTAAGAATTTGTAAGAAAGTAGTCTAATTTTGAAACGAGTGTTGTTGTGTGTAATTTATATATTACTCATAACAGTGAATTATTACTACTAGTCATACCAAAATTACTCATACTAGTGAAATACGTTATTTCACTTTTACATTATCATCATCAACTTTCATCTTATTTTTCCTACTCATTTTACTTTCGATAATAAGAAATAAATATAAAATTACACTTAGGTTGGAATATCCTGGTTGATAGGGCGTTGGATTCACATTTCTTTGGACTGTGAATTCAAATCCGCCAGCCAAAGACTCTCCGTGTGTGTGGTGACTGGCGCTCGTAAAATCTGTCATGTTCACAAAGTTCTCCATGTCGTGAATAATACCATTGGGGGTACTGGGTTAGAGGTGATCGTTCTTTGTTATAAATCTAAATTATAATCTGTGGATGATTGAAATGCATAAATGAAGTCCACCCCTTGAATTGGATGTGAGTTAGAAGTGAGACTTCTGCCCTCGGGGAATCAGGGGTCCATACCCTCAGAAGCTATTGCTTCTCTCCTTCCGTTGTAAAGTGGAACACGAGAACAACTACAATGGATTTGCACTTATCAAATAAATATTTATTTTAAATTTAAGGCATATTGGTAGCCTGTTTTGAAACTTTGTGACAATTTTTCAAAATATTCGAGATCTGGTTAATATTACTGAAATATATAACAATATTTTTAAAAAATTAAACTTATTAATAAGATGCATTTTTATTATTATTTTTTTAATTTTGGACTATTTCTATCTATATTGAGAACATCCTCACCTCGAAGTAAATAAAATACAAGCTATTTAACAATTTATATTAACAATACGGATTTTAAATATGTTTCTTTTTTTAACTAAGTATAATGATGGGAAATATTCAAAGTTGTTTTATTCGACCATAGATTGTACAGAAGAATATTTTCAAGTAATAATAATCACTTATTAGCATTTTTGTTGTATGCATAGCGAGTGGCTACAATAATTGCATCATATTATAATGAAGAATTGCCAGAAACTATTAGTATTTTTTATAAAAAGTATATTGTTACTTTTTTCAACCTAACATTCTTCCTATTTTTAAGAAAATTGCATGATAAATGTTTTAAATGTGAAATACCCAATCAAAGATTCTACGAAGTCTATACCTTTTAGTAAAGAAAATTACAATGCAATTTTAATGGCTGCAATAATAATATGAATAACTTAACCCTTTAACTACTGTTGCGGCCTAACCGGTCTCACAAATTATATGCCATTATATAATTCCATTATTATATAATACCATTATATATATTATATAATTCCATTTCTGTTTTAAACAAGAGATGCAGGATGTAAAGTAAGCATATCTTTGGTGATAACTTGCTTTACTTCCGGGAATTTTCATTTGAAATAGAATGGCTTGCCAGCATAGAATTTTTGAGGTCATTTGGGCCGTATCAGTAGTTAAAGGGTTATTAGTATTACTATTACAATTATTATTATTATTACTATTACTACTATTACTATTATTAATATTATTATTTATTTTTAAGGGACATAGAATTATATTCTCTTCAATATTTTATTAATTCATTTGACATATATCCATTCACGATCTCAAAAATATAAATGCCTTTTATTTGAAATTGAACATAAACTGGAATAATACTATGATTCTTCTCTTTTTTTATTTCATTGGAATTATGGTTTAATTACATATTACGATCTACTTACTACGTCTATGTAAAAACTAACGTTTCAAATGTTAGTAAATAATATTTCTAATTTAAGAACTTTTTACTAATTTCCTCTAAATTTAATATTTCGATAAAATTTAATTACTAATATAAGAAAGAAACTAAATAAGTATGGAGCTTTAGACGAAATTTTCTAATTATCCATTATATATATTTTCTAATAATCCATTTCTTTCTAAATGCTGAGTTTTTAAAAGATATAGTATATCGTTATCAAATAAAAAGAGTTTTTAATTTCATATTCATACATTTTTGCTGTAAATAATAAAAAAAACATATATACTACATTAATGAACTTTTTTTATTTTTACATTAAAATTCATCATAATAAAATCAAACATTTTTAGGGAGCAAAAAAATTAACCTCTAATTCTTAAAATAATTATGATAATTTTTACCACCTAGGAAAGGAAAAAAAACTTTTAAAAAAAGAAAAGGAAGAAATTTAATTCATCTACTTTATATTTTATAGGATTTAACCTATTAACATATTCTATGCTATTTAATGTGATAGGATAAAAATACATCAATATCCTTTTCATCATAATAAACCCAACCCACATCATGAAAGAAAAATAACTGCTGTTGAATCACGATCATACGGTAGAAACCCCCCATTTTATATATTATGCTTCGAAGTAAATCTTGTAATTTATCTATTTCACTTTTGTAATGCCATTCTTTCTTTTCAGTGTCATTTATCTTTCTTTTCATTCGCCTGAGTGTGAATCCCTGAGCTCTTGAACTGTTTGAAATATAGGGGGGATTTTGAGAAATCGATCAGAAAGGAGCAAAAGCCCTTTAAAGAAAATTTTTTCTCTGTCGGTGACATAGATTTTAAAAAAAAAGGCTTACCGACCATTATTTCAGATTTATTCTTGTTTATTCAATATTAATTTTTAAATAAATTTTAAATTTTTATAATTATTAAGATAAAATTTAATTATTATTAAGACAAAATTCTTTATCGGAAAATTTCTTAAATCGTGTGCATAGGCATTGAAGTTATTTGAATATTTAGAAAAACTTCGGGCATCACTAATTACCACACGGTGTTAATACAATTAAGTATACAATGCATTACATATAAAAATCACAGAGAGAAGAGAGAACAGCCATGCCCTAACTGGGGCTCGAATCCAAAGCGCTACCCATGTGCTGTAATTATGAATTAAACATATCGAATTGGTACGAGTTCAATTTCTCTTTACTTCTGAAGAAAATTTGAATCAAGTTTCAGCTAGGAGACCTGAATAGCCTGATTGGTTGTTTGATTCGCATCCTTTGGGCTCCGATTTCGAACTCACCAGCCGAAGAGTCTCCATGTGTATGTATGGTGATTTGCGTACGTTAAATCCTTTTTAGTCAACAAGTCCACCATATTGAGGATAATACCACTGGGGATACTGGGTCAGAGTTGATCGTTCTCTGTTCCGATCTAAATTGCGGTATGCAGATGATTGAATGAAATGCATGAGTGAAGTCCACTCCATATGCAAAATGTGTGACGTGTGTGAGCTAGAAGTCAGAATTCTGCCCTCGGGTGCTCAGGAGTCCGTACTCTCAGACCCCCGGGGGCACCTCATAATTGGGGATGTGATGCTTCCGGTATGGTGGTTGGTTCTCTCCAAGCCAATGGGCACACTAATATTTGGGGGTTAGACTCCTCCCATCGATGACAGGACATACTTCCTTCGGGGAGGGTTGTAACGTGGCCAGTGATGGGCATTAGGATTCAACCGCAGTTCCCGCTAATTGCTGTTGCTTCGGTCTGGTCATTTAATTTCTATGGTTAATCCGTGAGCCTTCGTGGTGGGTCAGAAAGTATGTTCTATGACTTACTCTCAGAAACTACTGCATCCATCCTTCCTTTGTAAAGCGGAACACGAGATCAACAATAAAAACATTCAGCAAGCAGTCTATTGATTTAAGTCATATATTCAGTAGAAATAAAAAAAAGATAATTAGCACAAAACTTGTAAATGTTGATAATATTTTAAAATGATAGATTGAGATGAGTTTATTAATAGCATTTCAAGGATTTTATCGGTGTATAAGATAAATTTCAGAAGATTACAACACTCACGAGCATCCAGACAGAGCTTCTCTTTTCTTGTTGTATTGTTGTTACTTATGGCACTTGCCATGGACAAGCCCCCTGCTGATAGATCAGCAGATTTAAGTCGAAAGGAGCGTCTCTTGTTTTTGAAGTAGCGCCAGCTCGGGCCAAGAGTACAACTTAGCTGCACAATCACCACATTTGTTTGCACAACCAATTTTTACAGGGGGGCACAGTAACACATCTCACAGATAATTCGCAGAAAAACAACCATGCCCGGACTGGAACACAGGAAGACGCGCTGACTCTGTGCCAGAGAGCCGTCTCTTCTTTCTTTGAAAGTTGCAAGCAAGTTTCAAGCAAATCCAGTGAGTGATGAAACTATCTATTCTCCGAATTAATGGAAATACTCTACAAAAACTCAAATAAATATTTAAAATTTTTAATTTCGTTCTTTAAAATGTAATTTTTGGTACTCGACTTTTTATTGAAATTCAATAAAAGATATAAATTTGTATTCTTCGTTTCCTTTAAATTAAAGATCCCATCTGCTTTATTATGGCTTATTTTTCACTCTAGAGATAGTAATAAATTCATTAAAATAAATTATTCATAACAAAGATGAATATTTTGTTATTCATTAGTTAAGGATAAATATGTTGACATATTATATCATCATTAAAATCAGATGAATTTATTTATTTATTTATTTATGACTGAAGTAGATATTTTATAGTACATATATTTATTAAGTAATCACATGGCTTCAAATTATCTATTTAAATGCACCTTGAGAGGGCGTTTAATTTTTGATCCTTCTCAAAACTATGTAAGAAATGCAAACCTTACAATGATGTGTTATAATTTGTGATCAACAATATGTTTAAAAAATCGATTAAAAAATCTGTAGCAAAAAAAATAATTAAGAAAGACAAGCAAAAATCCATCGTTAATCCTAATCCTATTTCTAACACTATTCCTAATAGCTCGATCATTCCTAAAATACTTAATTCTTCTAAGACAAGTGTCCTAAGAAAATTTTATAAAATAATAATAACTAAATAAAATTTAACATTGAATATAGAAAAAAGCAATATTTTCATCCGTTACATTTCCACATTGGAAGAAAATATGTATCAAAGTGAAGCATTGTTTTTAATGCAGATTTTGTTGCAATAATAAAAAAAAAACATTGCTCTGTTTATGCATAAAATATCTTTTATAATAAGATAATCAAACTTAAGCACCAGATAAATTTTAATTGATTAAAATATAATTTAAAGCATACTGGGAGGATTTAAAAATAGTTTTTGAGCAATAATATTTTCAAAATTTACAATCTTCCAACATTTTTACTATTTTAATTTAAAAAACAAATCTAAAAAAATTGGATCTGGGACTTAAATCTTCATTTCTGAAGATAATGTGCCAAATATGACATCTTTATTAGTCTACACTGCCTGATCTACAAACATTCATTTTCATAAGCAGTAGCCAAAAGTCATTTTTTATGTATTGCTTTTAGTAATATCTTTCAACACTTCAGAGAGATTCCTTTCAAACATGAAACACTTTAAGAAGAAAGGAAATGTTTTTATTATTGTAAACTTAAAAATGTATAAAGATGAAAATAGGTATTTTTATATTGAAAATTCCCTATCTTAATAAAATTGCCTCAATAAAGGAAAGAATATTTAAACTCTTTATTCCATTCTTCATTTAAATATAATGTAAAGTTTACATGAAATACGGTTATGTATTAGGAGATTGTAAGAATTTATAGTGTTTTGTTGATTTTTTTACATGATAATTTCAATCTTTTTGAGAAAGGTAGCTTACCTCATGACGGAACAAACGACATTTAGATGGATTCAACTTCAAGTTGGCATCTTTTAATTTATCTAAAACCTTTCTCAAATTACAAAGATGCTCTTCAAAATTCCGTCCGACTATGATGATGTCATCAGGATAAACATGGCAAGCTTCTGGAGTAAGTCCTTTTAAAACTGTCTCCATTAGGCGTTCAAAAGTTGCTGGCGCATTACAGAGGCCAAAAGGCATGATCTTAAATTGCCACAGTCCATGTCCTCCAGTTGTGAACGCTGTTTTCTCCCGATCGTCAGGATGGATCTCCACTTGCCAGTATCCACTCTTCAGATCGAGAGGGGAGAACCACTCGTTCCCGGAGAGTGTATCTAGTGTATCATCGATTCGGGGAAGAGGGTACGAATCTTTCTTCGTGATGTCATTCAGTCGCCGGTAATCGACACTAAACCTTGTAGAACCATCTTTCTTTCGGACCAAAACAAAGACGAAGACGTAGACGAAGGTTCGATGACGTCTTTTTCTTGCATGTCATTTAACAAATCTTTCACCTCTTCCACTTTGGCAAATGGCAATCTTCTGGCGTTCTGTCGTATAGGAGGATGATTTCCAGTATTTATTCGGTGTTGCGTTAACTTTGTTCTCCCGACATCATCGGATGTTTGGGAGAATAAGTCTTTAAATTCATCAATAACTCTTCCTGCATCGACTCTTTGCTCCTCCTTCAATTCAGTGTCTTTAAGTAATTCCAGGCTTAAACATTCGGAAGACTCCTTTGATGTTAAGCAGGGATTTTTCTCGATACAGGTAACTGGAGAGCATTTAGCTAGAACTTCACCCTTCTTAATTAATTTTGATTTATTACTGACATTAATAACCCTGATGGGTACATTCTTTTTGGAGAGATCTACAAGACTGGAGGCCACCATCGTTCCGCTTGGAAGACTCCCGTCACTGGAAAATTCAACAACACCAAACCGGAAATTCTCCGTTTCGCCAGGAGATCCCTCTAAAATTATTTCTCTTCTACCTGGGATAACAAAGTCTGTTGAAGCAACAATCCGATAGCAGGTATTTGCTCCTCTAGAACCTAAATGGAAAAGAGTCACGAATTCTGATGTGGAGTGCAGGGAGTTATTTTTAAAGTCAATAACAAAATCATATTTCTTCAGAAAGTCCAGTCCAAGTATAAAATCATCTGTAATTTCAGCTACGTAAACGGCATAGTCATAAGTAGCATTCCCAAATCTAATCACAATATTCATTTTTCCAATAATCGGGATTTTTTCACCAGTGACCGTTTGGAGGGTGACGCAGGGCGTTGTCCAGAGAATTTTCCTTCCTAGTTGTTCTGCAACATCTCTTCGCATGATAGTTACGTTGGCTCCGGTGTCAACGATCATTCGGCAGGGAGTTCCGTTGACGAAGGCTTCAACAAATAAACCATTTTCACCGCCGCCTCTGGAAGATATCTGTAAAACTCCAAAATGGGGCTTTTCTTCATCTGGCAACCTCCGCCCAGCGAGACCGCCAAATTCTAGTTTTCCTAGTTGTTTTGAGAAGAGTCTTTAACCCGTTTATCTAAGCGGGCTGAACAATTCCTTTGAACATGGCCCTCGTCGCCGCATTTCAACCATTTCACAGTTCTTTGGCCATGTTTGTTGGGCCTATCATCTCCTTTCCGGATAAACTGGCAAATTGTTTTCATGATTTCAGTTAGATTTTGCATCGAAGAATCTGATGCATCTTGAACCGTAGCTCCTTTTACTGAGTGGCTTGCTGAGCGGCTTCAAATTTCATTGAATAAACCAAAGCTGATTTCAAATCTTTCAATTCAGCCATTCGCAGGGACTTTTGTATCTGGATCCCTCACACCGTCTCTGATATACAGCAGGGCCAGTGTTTCCCGTACCTCAGCTGGACAGTAGGATAAGGCAAAATGGGAGAGCCTCTTTACATCTGCTGCAAGCTCTTGCAGGCTTTCATTTGATCGTTGTTGCCGAGTCTTTAATTGCAGACGGCTATAGTCCTTGAGGCATTTTTCTCCGAAGCGCAACTCCAGAGCGTTTGAAAGATCTTCAAATTCTAGATGTTGATCTTCGGGAACAGTTCTCAAAATATCAGCAGTTTCAGCCCGTAGTGATGCAGCCAGTTGACGAGCCTTCGTGACTGGATCAAAACCATTGGCTTCTGCGACGATGGAGAATTGAGTCTTGTAGACTTGCCACGAAGTTTTTCCGTCATGAGTGGACACTTTAATGCTTGATTTAGGAATAACAGGCACAGGTTGAGCTATTTCAGGCTCTCGAACATTCGGAGATTGGTTTTCAGATTTTTCCTGCATACCTTCGATTTTCTTCAATTTTTCCTCAACTTTCCTCTCAATTTCTTGTTCGAATACGTCAAATCTTTCGTCCACTTTTTCAAATTTCTCTTCAAAAATCTGCTGAATATTACGAATCTTCTTATCGTTCTCTTGAACCGTGTCCGCCAAAGCATCCACTTTGGTGTTGATTGCTTCAACAATGATAGCTTGGCGTTGTTATATCTTCTCTTGCCCTTGTTCTATCTTCTTCTTCATTTTCTCTTGCCCTTGTTCTATCTTCTTCTCCATCTTCTCTTGACCTTCTTTCATTTCTTTAATGAAAACAAAAAGCTGCTCAAATTTTGCTTTATCCGCTTACTCCATCGCTCTAGTCTTCACCATTCAATTCCACTTCTGAAACCAGTTGTTACGTTTTTAGCGTAGCGGGTTCGGATTGAATGGACTTTATTTGAGGACAGCACAAACAAATTTATTTACAGCTATTTACAGGATAATTGATAGAGTAACAAATTCAGATAAATACAATCCAGAAATAACCAATCACTTACAGCGTAAATGCAAGTCTTATGTACAATAAACACAGTTTGCAAAACAGCTATAGTATAGCACATCAACAGTAAATCGCTTTATATTTCAGAGCAAATTCTCAACTAACTCACTCACTAGTGGTTGGATTATTGGGGCTCCTAGCCCCGGCAGGGGCTTATCCCCAACCATGATGAAATGCTTCCACGTTGCTTTCAGCTACATACGTGACCGTCTGCGAAGTGGACTGGAAAAGTTCTGCAGGCCCTTAAGTAGTAGTTGTTGAGGAGTAGGGGTGGGTGAGTTGGCGAGAGTCAGGACAGGTTTTGATTGGCTATTTAGTGGTAGTGGTTGTGGAGTTATGCACCTTGCGAGAACTTAAGACTTAGAGCTGATTGAAATCATCAAAAATAAGAGTTTAAGTATGGAAAAAAGAAAAAGTAAAAAATAACAAAAGTTAAATTACAATATTGGAAATGAGGTGAGATTAGAGTAAAATATTTCTAGGTCTTCTGACTTTAATGTTTGTTGTATATCTGGGGATATTAAGGATGGCTTCATTATTGATTTTTTCCAAGTCTTCAAAAAATTTAGTTGCAAGTTTTTTAAGGAATTTTTTAAGAGGAGGATAGTTTAGTGCAAGGTACATGTTTTTACTTCGCATGTACCAATACATTTTGCAGATATTTCTTAAAAATCTGGTTTGGAGTCTTTCGACATGAATTAGATTCGATTTAGGCGCATAACCCTACACAGGGCAAGCATATGTAATTATTGGACGCAAATAGGCAGTGTAAATAAGTATTTTATTTTTCCTGGTCATTTTAGAGTCTCGAGAGATTAAGGGATATAATTTACGAGTTAGGTCTCGAAACTTGTTAGTTAGATAATTAAAGTGGGGCTTCCAAGTTAATTTACACTCTAAAATGACTCCTAAATATTTACGTTCCTTAGACCACGGGATGTTTTGATTTTTAATTTGAAGGGGGCGGAATTTCTTAGCTTTATATCTACTAAAATAAATGGCTTCAGTTTTTGACGCATTAATTACAATTTTCCACTTGGAGAACCAGTCCTCAAGAGATTTAATATGTCTCTTAACAGCTATTGTAATGTAATTTGGATTTTTGTTGCGCACTAGTATTGCAGTATCATCTGCGTACATGCATAATATGGTATTGAATTGTTTCGGGATGTCATTTATGAAAATAGAAAAAAGAACTGGCCCCAGCTTGGATCCTAACTAACTGACTCACTCCGGCTACTCGTCCTTATATAGCCGAAAAAGCGCGTGCACTAAATCTCGTAAAAATTCTCAAAACAACGCGCGCAATCTAGTGGCTACTAGACTATTCCTTTCGCCAAACCAATCTAGCTGGCGCGAGGCTCCTCGCCAAACGTCGCCATCTTTGGCGTTTTCGTGCCGCTCGCCCGCTTGTAACAATATACTTTAATCAAATATAATAAATAATGTCCTTAATATATAAAAAAATTCTTAACCCTTCACACATCGATGGTGCCTCTAAGGCACCATTCAAGACGGTGCATGATTTTAACGTTTTATTTATTCATTTTTAAAATGTAATTGTTAAAACGCCTACATAATGGTTAAGATACGTAGATTAATCTTTCAAAGAAATTTGACTTAAAAGAATTATGTATATTTATTTTTCACAGCAATAAACAAATCTTTGTATAAGGTGAATAATTTTGCGTCTAATTATTTTTCGGAGTGCGAAGGGTTAATATAATTTTGTATGGTTTTTAATACTCCAATTCTCTCTCCCTGGTAAGCCAATCTCTCCAACTATCATTCAATTGAAATAATCGAAATCCATTTCCATGACGGGTGTCTTGGGATTGTCGTTTTTTCGGCTGACTTCGGAATTCCTCGTTCATCTCCGTATGCTTTCCAATAATGCACGAAAACTCTTCTGTATGAATCTAATTACGAGCACTTTGTTGAAAGTTCACGCATTTTAGATGCTCATTTTAAGTTGCCGTGCCATTCTGGTAAATGGTTTATGATGAAATGTACTGGTATAAATTGGTGATGTCTTTTACGAATGTTTTATGGTCAGGTATTATCTAAGATAAATTTGTTTGTAACTAATCTTTGTTTTCAAAATATGATTTGTTAAATGTTTAATTATTATCTGGTTTATTGTAGAAAACGATTTATGAGAAGTAGCGTGAGATTTTTTTTTTTGTTCACGTAAACAAGAGATAAATATTTGTGTTTTAATTTTTATTTTTTAGGAATAAAATCAACCTCAATTAGAGAAACAAAACAAAAATACTTTTTCATCATGGTATTAGTTAGTAGAATTAAAAAAATAATTTGACTAAATAAGTTTTTTCTTAAAAATTTCAAAATGTTTTCATGGTTATCAGCTAAAAGTGAAATTTTCTAACCTTCAGATTTATTAAATTTATTTATATGACATTCACTCCTATAATATAACTTTTGCATAAGGAGAAATGAATTACAAAATTTGATGAAATATATTCCCAAACGCATTCTAAATTCCAAATACCATTTGTTATTACACTTTTAAGTCTTCAAGCTGTTTTCTACATGTCATAATGCACAAATTATTTAAAAATCATAGGCAATTTAATTCTGCATATTATCATTTGGAAATATCAGTTATATTTCGCAATGTCAATTTCATTTAATTTCCCCAGTGTTTCGACATCAAAATGTCTTTTTCCAATATAAAATGGATTTAAAAAATAGCCAAAAATTTATGCCTGGTATTACTTTTGTGATGTGAAAAAAATTACTTTTCATTTTTTACACAGCTTAATAGTCAGATATTTTAAAATTTTTATGAAATGTAATTGTATATATCATGTAATATCTAAGCTATCACTATGATGGGATAACAAGATATCTTTAGTCCCATATAACGCGCGGATTTTAAAATTGTTCAGAAAGTAATTAAACATATTGATTGCAAGCTAAATATTAGGGATTTTTGCTGTAGGCTGTTTTGCTTGTGTTATGATTCCAATTATTTCGTTTCTTTCTTTTCCTTTCTTTGATTATTTTTTTATTTGACATGATGTGCTGCATATTTCAACATTCGATGGCAATGAAATGTTGAATAAACACGCACCGATGATATTTCAAAAATTATTTATTTGAAAAAATTGTTTATTATCAAAACAATTATCTAATCTTGTAATCAGATGAACAATAATGCATTGAAAAAGATTCTACAAGAAAATTAAGTCGATTCATATAATATGCTTTGATCTCGTATAACATAAAATATGTCTTGGTTATCAGTTAAAACACACAGCAATATACTTCGATCATAATATGTTAATCAGGGGTATAACATACATTAAGTCCACGACTTCATGATGATTAAACAGTTTGTGTTATAAATCACGGGATAATGAATGATTATTCAGGATTTTACCTAAGCAACATATTGTTATATTAAACGCACTTGTTTAGAATAATTAAGGGCTGAAGTCAATTACACTGAGGATTGTTATTTAGACATTAAAATGAGTTTGAGCAGAAGCTAAATGATTAATGATTCGTGCTGCTATTAATGGATGATGTATGTGAAGCATAACACAATGATAACAATATTTTATACCAATTACTTTTGGGAACCAGTAAGTTTTGAAGTTTTGTTTGAATATCAATTCTAATAAATTTAGATTTAATTTCCTATGCACAAATTGATATATTTGGTTACCTTAATAAAGAATTTTTGAGCAAAATTAAGATAATATTTAATTATATCTTTCTTATGTGGTCTTGTTACGTGCAAAACGTATTATATACCTTCAATGGTTATATAATCCTTCAATTTCCACAGCATGGGAACTAATTTAAAATATGGGCATCCGAAAAAATAAGCATTATCAATCTCTGAAATAACCGAATACATTTTATACAATATTTATTATCCTCTTATCAAAAGTTATTGCTCAATATTTCCTCGATGTTCTTCAACCACTTTGGGAAGACTGGTCATTGTGGGGAATATATCGTAACAATGTTGCTCAGCACTTTTGTTAATAGGTTACCTTTCAAAGTATTATATGTATTTAGTAAATGTCTACATTTATTGACTTTCTGCATTAATATATATATATATATATATATATATATATATATATATATATATATAAAAAGAGAGTGAGACATGTAACCATGTAACTCAGGCTCTACTAACCGTTCTGTATCAAATCAAACACCTCTCACGGGTCTTAGGGGAAACCTTGGTTGAGATCAATACTTAGATATGGGTCAAATCATAAGAATAACACGCTTTAAGATAACAAAGGAATTTGATGAATTTGAAGAATGGTTTGGCCGTTTTACATCGAACCCGCATTTTTAACTGATTGCAAAGTTCTACAGGCGAGAATGAGATAGGTTAGTATTGTCTATTCAGTGAAGAAGCAAGTGGCACCAGGATGATGCTGGTGCGTGTGAGAGAGACACGAGACACATATCTGTGGCTTAAAATCTGCTGACGCATCAGTGGGGCTTGCCCATGGCAAGTGTCATAAGTAACAACGATATGGTCAACAAAATTATAGTCAAAATTTTAAATCATCCATTTTCGTTCTTATAGTGTGTGTGTGTGCGTGTGTGTGCGCATGTGTGTATGTGTGTGTGTGCGCGCGCGTGTGTGTGCATGTGTGTGTGTATGTGTGTGTGTGTGTGTGCGCGTGCGCGTGCGCGTTCAAGTTGGTACTATCTGTATTCCATAGTAATAATATGCAACATATTTTTCTGTTTCTTCCGTTTTCCAATATCTTTTTTTTGAATTTTATTCTCCTATCAAGAGAAAATTCGAGATATTTATATAAATATAATAAAAGTTAAAGAAATTGTTGGATTTTATTCTTTAAATGGAATTCCGAAATTCAATTTATTCATTTTTCTATTTCTTATTTAAATATAAAATTTAATAATGAATTGTAATTTTTTATGAATTATTTCAATAATTATACGGATTATTATATTTACGATGACGATGATAGCATAATTACTATATATAGGTTATACCATGGTCAACGTTCTAGTGAAGTATATTTTTTAAATGGAAATAATAAAAGAAACCTATTCTAACCTTTATACCAATATAAATCATAAACCCAATTAATATTATTTATTTTTTATGTAAATAATATCGAATGTTTTCTG
>JAOUZG010040073.1:1857036-1884061 GCA_026289955.1 Argiope argentata
AGGAACTGTTCTTGCCATATCACTGATATTATGAGATCATTCCAATAATAGTTGCCTTTTTTCTTTAAAATGGAACTTTTAGAAATTAATTAAATAACTATATGCATCTTTAATGAATAATAAAAAGTGAAAATGAAGATGGCAAACATGGTTGTGCATTTGCCTTTACCTGACATTTGCTGTAATTGTTTCCTAGTAATCAGAGATGTGGTTATAATATTCATAATAACATAATCGACCATTTTGACTATTTGTGAATTGTTCCCAACCCAATATTTCCTTGCCCCACATTATTTTGTTAAAATATCAATAAAATTCTGATAATTTTGAATAAGAAACACACTGCACAAAGAAAATTAAGTAAGTTGAAATAATATACAAGAATATAAGAACGAAAAGAAAAAGAATTTTATTTTCTAATTGATGAGTATTAGCACTCATTTGTTTATTTTACGATGGTGTTCATCTAAGGTTTACTGAATAAAAAAATACGTATTCAAGCATTACAGAAAGACTACATGCTCCGAACATTTGCAAAAATTCCGGAAGCCAATATTTACCATAATTATGTATTTAAATAAAATGTTATTATTTTATTTTCAAGTTATGATATTTTTTATTATTTAAATTTTATGATTAAATATTGTTTAAATTCAAATTTATATTTACTTGCTTTGAATCCTTGCATAAGGTTGTATCAATTTCTTTATTGATTTCACAATTTTTGATAAAAATATCGTTTTTACAATTAATTACACTAATAAATTTCTTATTTTTGAGTGGGTTTCTTTCCTTTGTTATCTATCCAATTACATGACATTGTCCATTTTGAAAATACATCCTCGTTTTAGATTAAAGGAAAATCTGAGGAATATTTTTTAAAATTTGCATATTCTAAGTAGTTTTTGTTATTAAATTATGTTCTTTCTTTGCTGCCTTTGGTGATCACTTGGAAACGGTGTTGTTGATACAATAAGAATTTTTTAAAATTCTTTTAGATAAATTTATATTAGGGGCTTCTTCAGTATCATACTTCTAAACTTCAAATATTTATAGCCATGTCACTCATATTATTTTGAAGACCTTATACAACAAGGTTCTTTGTATTATTTGCTTCTACAATTTTCTGTTATGCCAACTAAAATTTTAAATTTAATTTTGAACAAAAAATGAATACATTTATCTTAATCCAATAGCTTGTTCGCTAAATCGAAAAATCGTGAAAATTAAATGTGTTGATAGAGAAGTCATAAAAAATTGAATTTTTATGAGCTACAAAATACAGTTATAAATTCTTTTTCTGATTACAAAAATACCCTTTAATATATTATTGTAAAATTTTTACTACGGATTAATTGTATTTCTAATTTATTTTTAGTCAAACAACAGTCAATGATAATCTAATATATTGCGAATAAAAAAGTATTTAATCGTATTCGAATAAAAAGTAATAATAAATATTAAACTTCGCTCATTTAAAAGATTTACTAATATAGAAATTCAAAATAAAAATAATATTTTCCAAACTTTCTTAAAGCATCCTATGTAATTTCTCACAAACCAATCTTTCTTAACTGTCAACCATCCGAAACTAACCGTGATCTGAATTCGCTCTCCGTCAAGTGAATGAGGGTGTTTGTTCGACTACATTCGGAAATGCTCGATTGTTTCCGAATGCCTTTCAAGCTCACACTAAAACGTTCGCTGTTTGAATCTAATTACTTAAGCCTCTTTGAATGTTCTGCAGATTCGTAGCTAAATTTAAATCCTCAAGAGACTTTGGAAAATGGTATATGATAAAATATGTGAATAGAAATTGGAGATGTTCATTATAAAGCGCTTTTGCTGAAGCATTTGATAAATTAAATTTCCTCGATTCAATTCTTAACTTTTAAAATTAAAACCGTTAAAAGTTTGACTTTATGTTGGGAATATAGCAATATATCAGTTATGAGGTGCCGTTAACAATCCTTTTTTTTGTGATTACAGAAAAAAAATATATGTTATCAAGTTGTTTTTAATATATTATCAGGAATTAGTTCAGAATGAAAGTTAGGCTTATTTTTCATTGTTCAACTAGCTTCGAAAATTAAAATTGAATGGTAAAAAATATAATAGAACTACCTTTAGAATTTTTTCAAAATTGCATAAATTTCTTTACCCACTTGTCATTTTGATAGAGGTGATAGATATAGATAATTTTTTTAGCAAAATGTTCATCAAAGTTTTAATTTTTTTCGTTATAGGTATTGTAAATGCATTACTTTAAAACTAATTTCATTTCAGACTTCAATTTGAAAAATAAAAGTTTCAACCAAATTTTTTAAACCTCTCAAATAATTTTTTCACCGGACCTTATTCTCTGCATACAAATGAATGAAATGATAGATTTAATATAGAATCATAAATGATTGCGTTATTCTGTAAATCTCTCTTTCATTCCCCCCCAAAAAAAGAATTTTTTCAGAAAAAAATGCAATTAAAGGGTATTTTGGGATATCCCCAACAATCTTTTGATACTCGCTAAAATGGGCCAATTCTTTCGAAATGCGCCAAAGGATTGGTAAAAATGCCAATCTCGGTAATATAGTGTTTCACGAAAATGGTTGACTCGAAAATCCCAAATTACGAGTTTTATTATAAGTATATAAAGTTTTAGATGCTTTTTGAAGCTGCTGCTTCAGCTTTCTATATATTCGATTTTAAATTTTAATCATATGCATGAGGCAATTTAACAAAATATGGTTCTTGAGCCAAAAAAGTTATAAAGTACGAAAACGACTGATGAGATAATCCCAAAGTACCGATTAAAGAAATTAAATAGAACACTTTATACAGCCAAATACTATATATGATAAGAAATAAAATAAAATAAAATCAGCCATTCTATGAATCAGATATTGTTATTATTATTTCTTATTTATGTTTTCATTAATAAATTAATAATCATGAAATGGACTCCATTTGGAATTAAAGATGCATATAAAACTACGCCTCCTTATTTTTATTAGATTCTTTTCTGTTAACCGGGAGCAAGCAAAAAATCATCAAATATATTTGGCGGAATTTTCTATTATTTGGCGATTTTTCGCTTGTTCTCGGCTAACGGAAAAGATCTTATATTATTAAGGAACTAAATTAACCAGCTTCTTGAAGCAAATATGTTAAAATGCAGCTTACATTTTTGTGAACTTTATTTTTAATACTAAATAAAATCAATAAGTTGAAATTAAATTAAATTACACCAGCCATTATATGAATTGATTATTTTGATTATTCCAACTTATTAGTTTTTTAATGAACGAACTCTTAATCATAAAACACACTTCACCTGGAGTTAAAAAATCACATAAAACATTCTGCTTATTTCTACTAATAATATTTAAATTATTCTGTTGCTTGTAACAAATATGTTAAAATTCATCATATATTTCATTTTAATTGAAATTATCTAATGATAATGCATTAACAATGTAAATAAATCACGTAATATGGAAACACATGACAAACATAATTTCTCATATCTTCTAACCTTTAAATGCGTATTATCTTATATTGTATTTTATGGTAAAACCAATTTCCAAATAACATAATACCCAATTAAATTCTAAGTTAATTACAAACTTATCATGTAACAAACGCATTAGATAAATGTAAATTATTAATTAACTCCGCTTGTTTAAAACATCCTCCATTCATCATTTAAATTATCATCCATTATCGGAGTCTCCAATGCAGTTTCTAATTTCTCCTAATACAAGAAGAGATTGAAACAACTTTCATTTTATTCGTATTATATACTTTATTCTCTTGCATGATAAAATATGCTTTCTTTATCCGACGAAAACAAATATGATTCAGTTCGCAATACGGTATTTTATTATTTTTAATTTATTATGCAATTTAAATAATTGGCATTAAGACTTTTAAACAATATGCATAATAAATTAATACCATGATCATTTATGCACTAACAAAACATTATAGGATAGCCTGAATTATTACGGTCTCAAAATACTGTTACGTTTTTAGCGGATTCGGATTGAATGGACTTTATTTGAGGACAGCACAAACAAATTTATTTACAGCTATTTACAGTTATTTACAGGATAATTGATAGAGTAACAATTTTAGATAAACACAATCCAGCAGTCGACAGTCACTTACAGCGTAAATACAAGTCTTACGTACAATAAACCCAGTCTGCAAAACATATATCGCATAGCACAGTAAACAGTAAGTCACAGTGAGCTCAATCATACAACGTCAACAGCAAACGCAAACACAGCTCATGAACAACAAGCTGGAAAAGTAATCTGCTCGCTCAACTAGTCGCTACTCCTCCGACAGGAACTGCCCGATTGCGGCAACCCATCCCTTATATAGCCGAGCGAGTGAGCACGCGAAACTTTGGAAAACACCGCGAGTGATCCAGAGGCTACCAGACTTTTCCTTCAGCCAAACCAAGCCGGCTGGCCTTCAAACTCTTCGTCAATCGTCGCCAATCGCTATCTCCCTCCACGCTCCTTCACGGGCGTTTGCCCGCTTGTAACAATACATAATAATGAAATGGAATTATAGAAAGAATGAATTAAGGAAGTATTGGAGTAGCAACTTAATAAATTTCTGAATTGCGTTGCTACTAATCGATGCTATATCTCAAACTTTAGACGATAATATTTTAATAGTTGCCAACTTATATATAAGAATATTTCATTTAAGTGATGATTTTTTTATATTCAAGTAAAATATCCAAATCAAAATTTTACATTCGCAATTATTACATTACATTCGCAATTCGCAATATTAATTTAAAAAAAAATTAAACTTGAAATTGGGATATAATCCCTATCTTTTAATTATTAACATAACTGTTCTTTTTCATTACTTAAATTCCCTTCCCTTAAGAAGTCAAATAATTTTGAGTTATCTGTTTATAAATATTAATGGCTCATATAGAGCGTAATAGTTGTATCTATTAAGCTCTAGATAAGTTCATTACGATTTCCGACGTTTAATTTCATTTAAATATAAAATTAGGTGTAGATTAAAATCATTTCTAATATAATAAAGAATTATTCTACATTTTTAATATTATTTCTTGTTACCGTGCTTTTTCATTCATTTGCATTTGTTAAAAACTTGAGAATGGAGTTTGAACTTAATTTTATTTATAAGTCTCTCCTTACTTAAAAAAATTTGTAAGTATAGGATTTAGTGATGAGTATACATTTTTTTTCAAGCTGCAAAATTGCTATCCCTATTCTTTCGTTATTATGCAACTATAATATTATAATTATGGTTTAAATATTCTAATTTCCTGAAAAATCAAATTTGTTGTCTTTGATTTGATTAAGGATTGGTAGCTATTTGTAAAATTTTGCATTATAGTGAATTGTAATAATTAAGGAATGTTCATGCTCTTCCAATTTCTGAATGAACTTAGTTAAAATATAATTAAAGAATGGAAAATATCAACACCCCAGACTTGTGTATATTTTTTCCGAAATTATTTCGTGTGAAGTATATTATATTTGATATTAAAATTCTTTCATTCATTTAATGTAGTTATAAAAAAATCATTTATTTAAATAGAGTATTTGATTTTTACCCTGACATAAATGTGCATTATGGAATAATAAACTTCCTCAGGCTGAGTTTAAGCATTTTAAGGTTTATGGTTGATCACTGATTTACTTCTGATGTTGTTTATTCTGGTGCAACTATTCTAATTCTATAAAAATTCTAAATAAATACACTCTCTATTTTTTTGGAGATTCAAAGATGTATATATCTGAAAATAACAAATATAGACACCAATGTATCAAGATTTAATAACAATTTGATTTTTTTTCATATTTACGAGATATATTCCAATGAAAAGAACACGTCTTAACTATTGTTGAATGAAGGAAATATATCTTTCTCATGCAATTACTGTCCCATTACTCATTCTCATGGTTATCTGTCCCCAAGGTTTAGTTTTTGGGAGATAAAACGCGGTGATTCTCTTCATTAAATTCTAATTAATGGTCTCAGAGACGATTAGGTTTATTATCTATAGAATAAGGTAATCTATTTCACCTAAATTCGCAGGATATATTTTACTATAGAAAATCTAATTCCTTGTTCTTCTCCAAAAATCAATTTAATCAATATTTGTATCATTAATTTTTCTTATCTGACATTTCAGTACTGCTGATTGGTAGCTGAATGGAAAATAAGTCAATTATCTCAGCTTTTAGTTTTATTGCTGTAATTTCCTCCATTTCGAAAATTCCTTTTCAATTCAGTGAAATATGAATTTATTTTAAAGTAAAATACCTTTTTTGTGCACTTTTAAAAAAGAAATTTCTTCGGAATAAAAGGAACTTAAATTGAATGTAAGGAAATGAAGTATTGTTCACACAAACATTTATAATTTTTATTTCTAAGCTGTTTGTATTGATATTATTTGTATCCATATTTAAAAAGTAAGTTACTATTCATAATATTGATTTTTCTTTTTACATTTTTCAAATTTTTCCTCTGTATCTTAAGTTTTAGAATAAACAAATATTTAATAAGCAAATATTTTTGGGTTTTGACTTTCTGAAAGCAACAGAGGTTTTGCCTTTTCCTTTACCATTTTATTATCTACTATAAAATTCTAAAATAATTTCTTAGAGATAGTTAAAAAAAACTATCTTTTGTAAATAACTTTATCTCAAATACTCCGTTTTAAAATCAAATATTCTGCTGTGAACAAGTTCATATTGCATACTTTAAGCAGATAATGCTGTAATTTAATTAATTAATTGTTAAAAATTATATATGACAACGAATACTTTAATCTAATGAAATTGATATATACCCATTGAAATATAATTCCAATGGTATAAAATATAATAATATAAGAATAAAGATAATTACTTGTATATATGGTAAAATAAAAATTGAAGGAATGCTTTATCTGTTGAAAGTAAAACTATAATAAAAATTGTCAGTTGAAAATTTTAAATAATAATAATAACAACAACAAATTTTAAATTTTTAAACTGCAATGTGAATATACTGACAACATTCTTTCTAATTTATTCAGCCTTTTTATCTGAAGTAATTTGAAAGGAACTTTCTTCAACAATATTAACTTAAATATGCCTTTCAACTCATTTGATTATGTTCAGTAATGCATGGCTGATTCCAATACACACACATATGCTTTACAAAATAAATTTGAAGTCAATTAAGTCTATTGAAAAAGATTAGACATTACATACTGTCAGCAATTTAATTCAAACTTTGTCATTTCAGTTTGATATTTCAGGAGAATTAAGAGAAAAAAAGAACATTCATCATGACCCTATTAATGATTTTCTTACATGTAATGAAAATTCTCAATATTCGGCAAGTATTCATTTTCATTAAATTTGATATAAATGTCAAATGCTTTTAATGCTTAATAAATAAAATTCCTTGTATCAAGATGCAACTTCTAAACCCATTTTCTTTCATAAAACAATTAATTTACTTAAGCAATTTTCATGAAAATGATGGCTTTATTTAATATATTTATGCGTCGTCTTTCTTGTTAGAATATTCCAAATAATATTTTATTGTTTTGAATTAAATATTAAAAATGATCATTTCAGATCACGATTATTTAAAATAATTGCTTTTACTGGAATTATCAAATTTTCCCCATATTTCTTATTATTCATTATTTAAATCCCTTTTGATTACCTTTTTCCTTTTTAACTTGACTAATTTTTTTTCATTAAACTTCCACTGTTTTTTTTAACTGAAGGATAATTAAAAGAATCAAAGTAACCCTTAAGTAAAATATTTATTAATTAAATGGTAAAATATATCCATAAACATGAATTTTCCTTAAGTATAGAACATAACTTATTAATTATTCCCTTCCTATGAAATTATGTAGCTATCAATTCTTAACTTGTTAAACATTATCAAATGAAAAGCTTTCTATTAGCTTTTATTATATATATGTACTTTTATAGAAGAAATTTAAAAATATAAATACTTAGATATGATTTTATATTTTTTTACCCGGAGATTCTCCCCATATTTAAAGGTAGTTAAATATATACACAGAAGGTAAGGACACAATGATGAAAATTAAAATGTTAAAAGTAAATTATGTATAGAAAGCTTTTTTAAATATCCACATAAAATATAAAAGCCTAATATGCATGAAGGTTTTACATAATTAAAAGCGGCTCTATTTTTAAACAGAGACTGAGTTGGTAAATAGAGGAATGAACATTGCCTTATCCTATCACGTATTATGCTATTTTCACTTTTTAAAAGTGGCAACATGTAAAAAGAAAAGAAAAGAAGGAAGTTGCTCTCAATTTTGATGTCTGGTAATTTCACATTTAAAAATCTTATTAAGAGAAAGGGAAACAGTTTGTTTCTGCAAATCTCAAAATAAATTTAATATTTAATGATACATAGAATATAATATACTATATGGAATTTTTTAGTCAAATTTTTAGCAAAATCTGGGCATATACAAAAAGTCTTTGGCTTGACATAAATACGAAACGCTTGTTAATTAATCTTTGAGAATATTTTTTTGTGAGACAGTATGTAGTCCATAAACAATAAGAGCACTTACCAGGAATATAGTGATAGTTAAGATTACAGATTAACACATTACACTAATAACCTCCACCGGACACGAGTGTTACTTTTATCTAGTTTCTTTGTTACTCGGCTATAAACCCCAAATGTTCTGTGTTCGGTCCAAGAGTTATCTAAATATTCTCCCACAAACTAAATAGCACTGATGGCTGTCTAAAATGATGCATATTTTCTTTTCCGAATAAGAAAGAAACTACTTTATTTTTCAGTTGATTTCAAAATGAGATTCTATGCCATTTTATCGGACAGTATCTAATAACCCATCCATTAAATTTCCTACTTCTCGGAATTCCCAAAGCTCTAATGTTTACCGAAAAGCTGCATCTCCAATATCACTTTCAGACGATCATTGTACGTGATAATCATAATATATTGGTATCGATTCCATTTTCGAAATCTATCATATAATAACTTAGTCCTCAAGCGAAA
The DNA here is from genome assembly GCA_026289955.1 of Argiope argentata. Taxonomy (NCBI): domain Eukaryota; kingdom Metazoa; phylum Arthropoda; class Arachnida; order Araneae; family Araneidae; genus Argiope; species Argiope argentata. The sequence continues at coordinate 1,866,112 of JAOUZG010040073.1, forward strand.
GAAGTTGGTCTTATTTTCCTCTAGCATCATCATTTCACACACGTGGCAAGAAGAAAATTCTGTGACATTAGAGAAATTTGTGAAGTATTCATTTTCAAATGAAATTTAGATAACTGATATGCTTTTTGAGGGATAGTAAGTTAATATCAGTTTCAAATTAACAAAATGGATATTTGTTACCTTGTTTTAATTTTGGCAGTAAAAATTTCATTTAATGAATTGGATATTTAAATTACTTTCCGTCAACTTAGTGACTAATTGCTTTTGGTAAAAATAATACTTGAAATCGTCATTTTTTAAGGATAAAACCTCTGTAAAAATAAGCGTGGTAGTATCATTAATATATTAACGTAAATAATTCAACAATTATCATTGAACGTAACGTAACTAATTCATATTAATTTTCATTTAATAATTTACTGTGTGCTATTATATTTTCTGTAAATCATTTATTATTTTATATTATTTTCTTTTTAATAAAAATCATTATTTTTTTATAAATGATCAATTTAGTGACTACAAATGTTTTTCGTAACCTATTTAATAAAATATCAAAGTTTCTTAAACTTTTATTAAGGTAGTTTACATTCATTTTTATTTCATGAACGGTCCCTTGATGTTTTAAATTTCTTCAAATAAATTTTCTTAGGTTAATTGGCAATAACTTAAAATATATTAAAATGCAAGTATTTCTTTCAGAAAAGTTGAAATCTTGTTTAAAATATAATCAAATTACTTAAAATCATACAATTTGAAATAAATTGAAAATATTAAATGATTCATATCTTAACTCAGAAAGATTTATATCAAATCTAAAATAAATTGTTGAAATACCAGGAAGAGACAAGAATGCAAATGATTTACAATCGACATATTTTTTTTAATTAAACCATTATTCTCTTTATCTTATATAAAATATACCATTCATATTTTTTCCCAAGGGTACTCAGAAAATTAAAAATAAAAATTTACTCATGTGCAACAGAAAAAGAATTAAATTTAGATTTACTTGTTTTATACAAATAAAAAAAAACAAATATAAGTTGTGTTCAGGTTGTCTACACCAGTTGGTAACATACCATAATTTATAGTCAAACAATTTTAAAGTTGCATCCTACATTTTCCGAACGAATCATCAATGCGAATTCTTTCAAGCAAAGGATCGTGATATATAATCTTACGGATAGAAACCATATACACTAAAAATAAAGCATAATTTAAAAGGTATTCCTTACTTTTATATATACATTCAAATGTCCATTTTCCTGGTGTCTCTTCCTCGAAATCATAAGAAAAGACAAGAATAAATTTTTGTATTTCCACATAAGTGAGAAATTCCGCATCTTATATTCATGAGAAGAAATTAAAAAAAAAAATAGTTCTGCAAAAAGAATATTATATATATATATATATATATATATATATATATATATATATATATATATATATATATATTGGGTCGTTCGAAAAGTAATTTCGTTTTTTCTCGACAAAGGATTTAATTGTATTTTTTTATTCCAACTTTACACTTAAGACGTATAATCATTGTATGTTTTGAGAGGTGATATAGCAATACTTGTTTGTGAAAAGGTTCAATTGATTTTGCGCAGTAGTTTTTGGTAGATGCCCTTTTAAATAGGGAAAGCAATAAGCAGCAATTTCGTCATATTTCACTTTTTTCCTGTAGGAAAGGTAAAAATGCTGTTCAAGCCAGAAAGAAATTAACCGATGTGTATGGAGAATACGCGTTGACAATACGACAGTGTCAGAACTGGTTTACAAAATTTCGATCCGGCAATTTTGATGTCGAAGATGCACCACGTTCCGGATGGCCGGTTGAAGCTGATAAAGACACGATAAAGGTAATAGTTGATGCAAACCGGCGAACAACAACACGTGAGATCGGTGAGAGTTTAAATTTATTGAATTCAACTGTTTATGACCACCTGAAAGGCCTGGGTTTAACCTCGAAGCTCGATATTTGAGTTCTCCATGTCCTCACGGAGAGAAATTTGTGTTGTCGCATTGAAGTCTGTGATTCGCTCCTCAAATGTCACAAAAATGATCCACTCCACCATATTATCCAGATCTGGTTCCTTCAGATTATTATTTGTTCCGGTCAATGCAAAATTTTTTGGACGGTAAAAACTTAGTCTCAAATGAAGACGTCAAAAATCACCTTGGATTAGTTTTTTGCCAGCAAATACCAAAAATTTTATGAGCGTGGAATCATGCCTCTACCAGAAAGATGGCAAAAGGTTTTGGATCAGAATGGGCGATATATAATTTAATAAAATAATTATTCATTATACGAGGATCGTCTTTCATTTTCACCAAAACAAACGAAATGACTTTTCGAACAACCCAATATAACAAAGATAAAAGCAATTTTATAAGTCTATATCGAAATATGAAAGATGCGTTACGAGTTTTAATTTTTAAATATTAAGTTAAAAATATACACATATGTATTTAGAGAGCGCTTATATTGCCATTCCTCCAATAAAAGGTGGACTTTTTTTTCTATAAAGAGTTTGACTATTGTCTAAAAAATTAACCCTTCTATGACCCGAAAAATTAGACGTCCTCAAGTTTAAAGGATGCATCACATTTTAAGAATATAAAAACAAATGACAATTAAAAAAACGACAATTTTAAAAAGAACTTACAAAATTAAAATTCTAGAAAGAAAAAAAACTATACACACTAATAATTAATCAAATATTTGCAATAGAAAATATTTACTTTGCGACGTGGAATTTTTCGGAACATAGAAAGGCTAATTTTTCTGACAATATCAACATATGTACAGAAAAAAATCCAACTTTTATTGGAATCCCTGCCTAATGGTGACCCTTGAGAAAGTCATCAGACCGGATTTCATTTTCTTATTGCTTTTCTTTAGATTTTTTTCCCTACTTTCACTATTGTTTTTTTCTCATTTATATTATATATATATATATATATATATAAATTTAGTTTAGTTTTAGTTCAGTTATATTAACGTCATGGTCAAGCAACACTAATGCTATTTTGCGACGGACCTCTTAGTTTTGAACCGTGGTCAAATGACGAGGATGACACCCCCTATCCACACCACACCAGCTATAGGATTTTTGGCCTGACGGATTGAAACCCTTTGTTTACAAGCTGAGATCTTACAACAAGGCCACCACTGCCCCATACAATTAAGATATAGGAAAGAAGGGGCCTTTTTATGGATCCCCTGAATCACAGAAGGTGTGAAATCTATTAATCATTTAATTAATGATTTATTTTACTCTTATTATGACCTATAAGAAGTATCACCTATGATTATTTTTAGTATTGTAACTGAATTATCATTAATGGTATTAAATTTTTAATATCGTAATATACATTAGTAATCATGGTTATTAATTATTTGTATTAATAGAATTAATACACGTATTAATATAATTATTAAAGTATTAATATAATTATTAATTATATGTATAAATATTAATTGTATCCCAATTAATGCTATTCTGCTTAATTATATTATCCCAATTAAAGCTATTCTGCTTAACTTTACTATCCCAATTAATGTTATTAATATTCTCAATTAATGCTATTATATTATTGGAATTAATATTATTCTATTTAATGCTATTAAGATTTTCTATATTTCAAAAGAAAAGCTTAATAGCAGATTTAGCAAAATAGCAGAATAGCATTAGCTGTGAAAATACAATGGCGAAAATGAGTGTGAAATATGCTTGATACATTTCAATAATTATTCATAGGATTATGAATTTTTTTAAAGTTTAATTCCCCGTACATATATTTTTCTTTAATGTAGTAACTTTAATTGAATCGTTAAACATTTTACACTTCCATTGTTTAAACCCATTCTGATATCTACCGACGACGAGTTTTGTAAACGTAGCGTTCTATTTACTTAAACGTGAGTGTTGACTGTGCAGATCGGGCTCTTTACACATAAAGTTACAAATTAAAACGACGATTGAACACTTTGTCTCCTACCAATTACATCCGAGAATACGAATTGAATTTATTCAGGCAATATAAGCAACGAATTATTCCAGGATAAGAGCTCGATTTCTCAAACGGAATGTTATAACAATGGCTTGATTGGACGCAAATATTTGTTCTGGAATTTCCCTCATAGCCCTCGACATTGTAATTACTCCGTACTGGAACGAAATAAGATGTTTGTAGCAGTCAGATAAGTTAGAGGACGTTAAAATGACCAAACGAGGTATTCATTTATCGACCGGAGTTTGTTGAAACAATGCAAAGTTTCTGTGAAATTTTCTTGGAATAATCCTGTTTGGATAAACAGTAACAGTTAATTATTTGGTAGAACTAAATAGAGCCCAGTTAAAGAGTATCTACAAATATCTAATTCTAACTCTACCAATGATAAAAATGAAATGTTTGTACGCTATAATACTCTACAAATCAGATAAATTGATCAAAAACTGCCAAATTTGATAATACTTTGAAGGGGTGGGGGCCTGCTTTCTAGTGATAGAGCGTCTTCCTCGCGTTCTGGGAGTCCCGGTTCGCAACATAGTTGTTCTGTGTGCTATCTGTGACATTTGTCACTGTGCTCCTCTATAAAAGGGGGTTTTGAAAGAGAATGTGGTGAGTGTGTAGCTAAGTCGTACTCTTGGCCCTTGTTGGCGCTACTTCAAAAACAAGAAGCTCCTTTCGGCTAAAATATGCTGCTGCATCAGCGGGGGGCTTGTTCATAGGCAAGTGCCATTAGTCACAACAACAACGCAAGGGTTGAAGAAGCCAATTGAAATTGAACAAAAATGGATTTTACATTGTTTAAAAATGTTAATGTCTTTTTTTATCATGCTAATTGAACAGGCATGCAAAATTTTACCTGAATTTTAGTAATTTAAAAAAAAACCTTGATTTAAAAACCTTGAAAAACCTCCCTGATTTCTTACTATCGATTACATTGCTTCTATTGAGTTTAAGATTTTTAAAACAGATGAAATTTAAATAGATTTTATTATTTCATCCGATATTTAACCCTTTGCTATCCAAAAAATAATTAGATGCAAAATTATTTACTTAATACAAATATTTGTTTATTGATATGAAATATATATATATATATATAATTCTTTTAAGTCGAATTTCTTTGAAAACTTAATCTACATCTCTTAACCATCATGTAGGCGTTTTTAACAGCTAAATTTGTAAAATAATGAAAATAAAACGTCAAAATGATGCACAGTCTTGAATGTCGAGTCACACTCTACATCGGACCGCAAAGGGTTAAGAGTTTTGTTCGTTCATACGTTCGAGTGATATGTTTGCTCTATTCTGTACATGAACCTTTCCAATGATGACTGATCACATAGCATCATAGGGTTATTAAAAACATAAATGAATAGTTAATCTATCTTTTAAATATCATAATATTATAACTACATTTTTATTCATTCTTATAAACTACATATGTTGTTGTTAATGATGGCACTAGCCATGGACAAGCCCGCTGATGTATAAGCGAATTTAAGCCGAAATAAGCTTGTCCTGTTTGAAGAAGCGCCAACTAGGGCCAAAAGTACGACTTTAGTTACACTCATCACATTCGCTTGCACAAACCCTTTTTACAGGAGAGCACATTCACAGGCTTTACAGATAGAACACAGAACAACTATACTCGAACCCGGGGCGCCCAGATCACGAAAAAGATGCTCTACACGTTTTCTTACATTGCTAAACGCTAAGGAAAAATGATAATACATATGCAGTATGGCCAGCGTCCACAGAAGTATCTCGTCTTCCTCGTGATCTGGGCAACCTGGGTTTGAGTCTCCGTTTAGTCATGGTTGTTCTATCTGTGAGGGTTGTGAATGTGCCCCTCTCTGTGAAAAGGGGCTATGTGAGCAAGCATCTGTGATGAGTGTTTAGCTAAAGTCATACTCTTGGCCCTTGTAGACGCTGGTTGAAACAAGAGACGCGCCCTCGGCTTAAAAATCATTGACTGCCTCGGCGAGCTTGTCCATGGCAAGTTCCATTGGTAACAACAGCAATATATTCAGTTTATAAGAAGGAAGAAAAAATGAAGTTACAACATCATGAAATTTAAAAGATACATTAACTATGCATTTATGTTTTTAATAGTCCTATGGTGATAAGGGACTAGTCACCATTGGAAAGGTTCATGTACAGAATAGAGCAAAGATATGTAAGACAACTAACACAATATGGCTTTAATATTTGATAATTTGGTGGAATCACACATATGAAAATATATCCCGACTAGTTAACTGGAATTAGTAAATACAACAAACATACAAACTAACATAAACAATATTTCTGAAGAATCAGTTGGTCACTAAAGATTGATAGTTTAAAATAAATAATTTGTATAAAAATAATTGCATTTGGTCAATAATACTTGGAAATCCCTAGCTAACTTAAATATTTTGGCATCAATATTGCTTATTTTTAAATTTAGACACGATTTTTACAAAAAAATATTAGCAACTTATATGTGCATATCACAATAAGTGGAATAGAAAGGAATATTTTATTAATTGATAAATGATGACACACTTCACAGGGAATGTCTTGTTATTTAATGTTTTAAATATATTTCAAATAAGAAATAGAATCATTAAATTTCTGTCTGGAAGAAAAATGGAAACAATTTCATATATTGTTATAAATATAATTGTAAAGAATACGAAATCAAAGGAGAAATTTCAGTTGCCGTAATATTTATTAAAAGCTTTTCGCTGCTTTTAATTGTGGAAGATGCATATTAAACACCTGAGGAATAACAGAATAATTACTTGCTTGATCACAAATATTAAAGCAAACAAATCATATCAAATTTGACGATTTGTCAAATTAATTTACAGCTGTTACATAGTGATAACGTTAGTCATTATAAGTTTTGCTTAATCAATAAGCTAATTTACAAACATCAAATAACATATGCTTTATCGCGTCATTTTCAGCCATAAAAAAGTTACCTTAACGTATTTCCTGTAATAAATTGCTACATAACAAATCACATTAATAATTACGAAAATATCGAATAAAGAATTGGGAAAATAACAAAAATAGAATCTACGCAAAAGAGCATGAAAATTAATCTGCCTAATAATTCATCAGCTGAAAAAAGACCAATAAATGACTTTTTATTTCTCGTTTTCATCACATGTCTGCAACCTTTCGAAAACACATTCATTAGATTTGATGCAAATTCAATTATCTTAGTGAGGCAAGTACAAAAAAAAAGAATATTCCGATTCAAATGAAACATTTTTGTTTTTATCGTTACGTTCTTTCCTTTAAAAATTAAAAAAAAATACTCATATTTCAGGGATATCAAAATAAAAAAAACTCCTTGAAACTTCATAGGATTTGAATTGCTAACTTTCAGAAACGAATTACCATCTAAAAATAATGGATTTCTTTTGATTCACATAGAGTGAAAAAAAAATATTTTGGCCTTAGTTTTTAAAAATTTCCTTTTAAAGAAAGTTAGCATAGAAATTAAAGTAGATTATTTTTCTTCTTCTATTTTGTCACATGGGCAAAATTTGTTTTGAAATTCATATAAAAATATTGCACTGGAACTAAATATGCAGGATGTAGTCGAATAACAAGATGGTATTGTAAAGCAACCAGACCAATCTATATTTTTTATAGTGCCGTGTCCAGTACATGAATTGTTTTGATGTTATTTAATCATATTGTGGTATTTTGCAATTTTCTAAATTTTGTAAGTAATACTTCTCCTATAACCTAATGATGAATTGATGGACTCCAAAATTAACACAGGGGCATCCTTTATTTACTGATTCAGCAGGTAGTGTTTGGTACTGCAAATGCGCTGTCATAAGTTGATGCGCTAGAAATACAAACCAGGAATATTTTGTATTAAACGAATGATAGCAAAATAACAAATATACGAGATATAAATATCCTATTATAACAAATTTCTACCATTTAATCCTTTGAAACAATTCTTATCAAATTTATAAGTCATTATTACTGTTACTCATAATTTTGATGCGGCATATATTTAAAGTCTACCTACAGAATTGTCCAAAATATTTATTTAATATTTGAATTAACATTAATCATACACTGAAGAGCCAGAAAAACTGGTATAGCAGAGCGTACGCAAATAATGGTAGTGTTCAAACTATCAGCGTGACGCGATACTGTAGACAGTGCATATATAAGACAACATGTGTCTGAGGTCGCTATTACATTGATTCATGCTGTTAAAATGGCAGGTTAACACGATTTAAATGGTTTTTAACGGTGACTAATCGACGGCGTATGAGAGAGGAAGCACAACATTTCCGAAGTAGAGATGGAATTTGAATTCCTTGAAGTTCTTTAGATTTTGTTGCGAGCTCGCAATAGAATAAGAAATCAAACTAATTTGTGCAATGTCATTTTTTACCATTCTATCAGTTTTCCCAATTTCTCTGTTTTTCAAATCTTCATCCTCAACAGGTTAATAATGCACTATTTATTTGATATTTTTTTCTCTTAACATTTGAAATGAATGCTGCGTTAATTCTTCTAAAGGATTCTCCATTATTATAATAAAATCTTCTCAAAACTTCAAAAGTAATAGTAATAAGCTTCACAAGAAATTTAAAAATTTTGATCTTCAAGTTTATTTTAATGATGGCTTCGCTTTTTTTTATTTTGCCCTGAGCTTTTATATTTCCTCTGAAGTTTTCACTTTTGATACATTACTCATTAAACTCTTTTTTTCTTTTCTGTTCCAATAAAAGACATATTAATAATGATATATATATAATGATTATACTGTAAAAAATTAAGATTATTTGAAAACACAATATCCAATTGAAATATTATTATTGAAAAATCTGAAATTTGTTTCTGGTTTCATTTATTAATAATCAAATAATTTCATTAATATATTTGCACGCTTTTAGGAAAATAATAAAATCGAGATCTTCATTAAAATGTATTTTCCTAACTCAGTAATAAATATTATATGGCGGAACCGAAGAAATAAAATCAATTCATATAACACTAAAAGGAAACTAAGTATTTCTAAAACTAATTACTGCAGTTTAAAAAAGGTTTTTCTATAAAGATCCACTTTTTCATTAATTTATGATTTTTTTAAAAGAACTTCTTAACTTTGAATAAGTCTTTAGTTTGCGAGGTTTCAAAAGTTAATTTCAAAGCTGTTCGTGATATCTGAAAATTACTTTAGCTAAACTTACGAAAGTAATAGAGGTTATGAAATTAACCGATTTCCAAAATTCTTTCTCACGCAAATCTTGGAAACCACACTTTGAAGGAATAGTTCCATTGATAAATAAGATATATCAAAGGAAATTTATCATATAAATGAATTCCTCTACTCAAATATTTTTTTCTGAACCCAAATCATATCATTTCTTAAAAGTTTTGGTCACGAAGCCTGAAACTTGGAAATAATACTTATTAAGAATATTTTGCAAAATTATTGCGAAATATCAGATTTGTACATTTCAAATCCAAACAAACAGTGTATGGACTTAGACCCTTATATTTATATCTGTCTGGATTATTTAGGAGAAACTGGATATTTTTTGATTAATCAAACAAAATAACAAATTTTAAATTACGTTTTTCATATATCTGAATGAAATTATAATTTAATTCATAGAAATGCAGAAAAAAACTCAAATTCAATACATAAAATGGTTTTTGAATATGCAATGTCTTTAGAATATCAATATTTGAAATATAGTTTTTTGTCATAACAAATAAATACCTCACAATCAGCCGAGACTGTGTTAGTCTTTGGTCAAAATGTCAATATTTTCCATTCAATATGGGACACTCTAAATGTAACAATATCTTGTAAATATAAGAAAATATATTGTGCTTATTAGATAAGAAAACAAACTATTAAATTTAATATAAAAATATACTACAAGATGCTATCCTTTAAGGGTAATGAGTTTCAACTATATAAGAAAAACACTATTTTAAAAATTTTCAAAAAAATTTATTATTATCTAAGTTTTGTGTGTTTAAAAATTGAAGCACTATTGCATTTTATATAATATGTATGCTCTTCTGGTTCAAGATATGTCTGAATCGTTTTATGTATTTTTAAAATAATTTTCAGAAACCAAAACATTGGAATTCTCATCTTCCGATTAATAAAGGGTTTAAAGATATTCCATATTACCAGGTAGCACATCCTGTAGCATAATATTGTATAATATTGTGCGATATTACATGACATCAAACAATATTCTACAACATTAAACAATATTGCGATTTTTAATCAATATTGCACAATAGTTTTGTGCTACTAGAGTTAAGAATTTTCCTAATATAAATAATTAATTGGTGGCAGGTGAAATATTTTAGTTCAAATCATGGGTTTTTATTAGCTTCAGAAAAAAATAACATTGCGTTTTGCTCCTTATTTTATTTCTGAAAAGTTCTCTGCTTCAAACCTATTAATTTGGCAAGATTAATTGCAGCCAAATCTAGCATTTTGAAGCAGTTCGAATCGAATTCTTTGGCATCAATGACAGTTTCATAAAAAGTAAATGATTTTTTTAATAAATAGAAATTATATCTACGCCATCTTTGAAATATTTCTGAATTGCTTATCGTATATCATTAAATATAGTTATACTTTCCTTTGTCATATAACACAGATAGATTGATAGCCCCTTTATCATATTAAATCTTATATTCGCACTCTAATCGAAATCAGTCTTGTATGTATAAATTTTCTTTATAATATAATGTACATAAATCTTATTTTTGGCATCCTGAAATTCATCAATGTTTTCAGTGAATAAAAAATTATTCTATAATTGGTGACTAAAAAATGATTTTGATAAATTTCAAAAATATAAAATCAATAAAAATGCGAAATGGGATTGTAGATGAAATTTACAAAAGTTATAAGTTATTAGGATGAATGAAGGATGGAATTAGATTTTTTTTATTGCATTTAATTGAGAGAAACACAAAGTACCAAATCCTCATGATCAAATTTCCATCACGCTCTTTCAGAAGGATTTCATATCTGCACTCTTAAAAATAAAATATAAATAGAATAGAGCTCTCTCATAAATATTTTTATACTCATGAAGAGCATCTTTTCTGACAAATGTGATTAATCATTTATTCACTGTTATATCTTTTCTAAGCATTTCTTAAAATTGAATATTATTTATCTAAAGACATTTGAACTACTTTAGGAAATTCAAAAAACATTATATCTCCAAAATTAGATACAATCTGTACTGTTTTATATAATGAGGTAAGAACAATACTAAGAAAATAGTTTAGATATTTTTTCAATTTTTTAATAAAGAAAAAAAAACATATATATTTATTTTTTAAAAAAAATTAGAAATGCACTCTATAACAAAAAAAAATCGATGCACTAAGAAGTAGATATGGAAATAATTCAATTTTAGTGTCCAATGAATGAATAATTTGTACCCCAGCGCATCGGAACTGCGCATTCAGCAGATGTATATAAGGAGCAGTTCTTCAACGGTTGTTAAAACTTTTGATTTGATTGCGATTCAGATTACCTCTCAAAAACTTCAAAAAGGCCTCGCCGCAAGGTTAGTGCACATTACGAGCAACTGTCAGAGTGTGCCAGAGGTCGTATCATTGGATTAAAAGAGGCCGGCTGGACAAATCAGAGAATTGTTCGTCATTTAAGTCGAAGCGATGCGGCGATTCGAAGATGCTGGCAAGGATGCGTGGAAAATGGCAGAGTTCAGCGTCAGGATGGCAGTCACAACAGATCGTGACGACAGAGTAACTGTCCTATCAGCTGTCACGGCGCCTTCCTCATCTCTTTCAGCCATCAGACTTTCAAACCAAACACCAGTGTCCACCATGGCCATTCACAGACGGTTAAGAAAGCGAAATCTATGCTCGGGCCGACCTTTGGGCCACCTGCCATTCACGCCCACACACTGCCGAGACAGATCACAGTGTTGTATGGCTCGATCAGGTTGAAATGATGCCGACAAGGGACGTATAGTCCTTATCGATGAATCCCGCTTCTAACTATGTCTTGACGATCATCGAAGACGTGTCTGGAGGCACTATGGATAGAGGGGAGATCCTACTTTCACAACTGCACGCCACACCGGCTCTCAACAAGGCATTATGGTCTGGAGTGCCAATTTCTTTGATAGTCGTACCCCTTTTTGTCGTCATTAGAGGTGCAATTACTGCACAATGGTGAGTCGACAACATCCTAAGACCTGTTTTGCTACCGTTCCTTCTGAAGTACTCTCGACTGGTTTTTTTAACAGGGCAATGCCACATCACATACGGCACGTGTTGCTATGAACTGTCCTCAAGCTTTTCAAACACTTCCTTGGCCTGCCAGATTGACAGATCTCTCTTCCATCGAACACGTCTGAGATATGATGGGAAGGCGATTGCATCTGCCACGGAATGTTGATGACCTCATTGGACAATTGGAGCGTAGTTGGCAAGAAATACCACAGTAGACCATCCAGAAGATTTATTAGTCAATTCTATACCGTGTGGCAGATTGTATCCAGACTAGATTCGGGTGAACAACTTTTTGAACTTGTTACTGTAACTCTGAAACAAATTATTCAATTGTTCTGAGAATTTAATCATTTACTATTCTGTACATTGTATTCCTACCCACCAAGTTTCGTCTCAATCGAACAACGTTTTCTTGTAGGGTCATTTTTTTTTGTTATAAAGTGTACTACCTTGCAGTACTGGTTATTTAAAAACAATTTTGAAATATTTTTTATAAAAATTATCTCAGAAACAAAAAGTTTTATGTTCATTAAAAAGGACAATTTATAATGATAAAGATTTAAGAAACTATTTCCTTTTGATTAGGCCAAATATAATTGAGTAAAAAAAGAAAAGAAAAAAAAGTTTCATGCCTCAGCTCTTTTGAAAATATTATGAGAAATCTAATATTTTAAATGCACTAATAGCAAATAGCACATAGTATTATCATCTTTGGAGTACAAAATGTAAGTGTTCAAATGAATTGACATCCGAAATCATATACTAATGTCATGATTTTATTCATGTAACTATGTTTTCTTATTTTAAATTTTTATTCCAATAATTCTTTAATGTAAATTTTTTTTGATGTAATATTTTTGCGAAAGATTTGTACATAATATTTCCATAAAAACAATATAGATACACCATATTTTCTTTTTTGTGACACTCCTATAATCGAACCTTTGATTAATTTTGATCTACTTATTGCAAACATATAAACTTACTGTAAATAAATTTTAAAAAAACATTGTCTGCACATGCATGTTAATTATGTTCTGCATCTCAACTTAAAGTATGCGCTGCCTTCATGATAAATTTTTTCAAGATATCTCTACTATTGTTACGTTCTCTGAATATTTGCTGTTGATATGTAGTTTAACACCCTTCTTTGCCAAGTTGATGATATTGCGCCAAAGTAAGCAGCCCTATTCTTTGAATTATGGCAACCCTGGGTTATTTTCTTTCCTTGGCCGGAAAAGCTAATCAATGCTCTTCTCTGTGATTCATGGTTGGTGAGTTGGCGATTTTTGGAAAAAGCGCCAAACAGGGGGTTAAATTACAATCGCACCGAAAAAGAAAACATCTATGGAACCAAAATATATAAGTCATGTGATAAAATTATTTTATAAAGGGAAAAAAGAAGATTTTTGCTAAAAAGAGATGTTAAATAAAATCGTTTCAGTTGAGAGGAATTTTAAAAGATTTGCTTAAAATTTTGTAAATTGCCCGAAAGTAAGAATATTCTTAAAAATTCTAGTTAGAACATTCTAACAGATTTCTGGAAGAACACATAATAATTTTTTTTACATAAGACACAAATCCTTTAATTAAAATGAGCTACTTTTTTTTATTTATCGATTCATGAATTTAAAAAATTCTCTGGATTATATGATATTCTCATTTTAATCAAAAACGTTTCAAATGTCAGTAAGATTTTTGGTTATACATTTGAATCAAAATTATATAAACTAGCATGAAAATAATAGAAAAAGGTTGTTTGTTTCTAAAAAGGATTTTGTAGTATCATTCAACTTTGCTAAACCTATCAAACACGGAAATCCACCCGAAATTAAGGAATTCTAAATTCGCAACATTTCATTTTCGTATATATGAAATAAGATCGATAAACCAAAAGCCACAAGATCTCTGCGTAGTTTTCTCAAGAGATTCCAATTAAACAGAACACGAGAAAAGTATTCGAAAGAGAATGACTGGCGACAAACTCGATTCAGATAAGGCAAAGTTTGCTATCTGTCTTTCAAGTATTTAAAAGTCAAAGTTTTAATTACCTCAGAGAATTAGGGTTTAGAATAAAGTTTACAAAAGAAAAGAAAAGAAAAACTACGATTTGAGGAAGAGAACTACCCAAAAAGTATTTAGAGCCTTATTACACTCTACGTTTCGAACTTTGGAAATACCTGCCATTAATGATGTGTGAAACGTAACAGTAAATGAAGCATGAAAAAGCTGTGCAAGTGGTAATAGATGGAGCTAATTCACTAATGGGAAATAAAGTGGTTGAGTTAAATCTCCAATTCTGGGCAAGTGTAATTTTTTGAAATACTAATGCAATAAGGAACAATAAAATATTCTCTTCAACGTTACACTGCATAATATCAGTAGTTGTGATAGCTATTTATATTTTAAATTGTCACATGATATTCTTATTTAATGAAAATATTCTTTCCAAGACCAAATAAAGGATCTTTAAAGATGCCAGTGTACTAATTAATAATAGCATCGAACCTTAAAATCAGAGAGCATTTTATTAAAAAAATTAATAATAGATAATGTCATTTTTAAGAGAAGATAAACGATATGATTAAATTATTTATTTATCTAAATTGCTCTTAAAAGCTTTGTGAAAAGATAGATTAAGCTAATAAATTAAAATAGACATAATGTTATTCCCATCTAGTTTAGTTTACAATAAATCGATACTAATCTCTAATGGCCTTATTATATTTTACCATTTTGATTTTTTATGTGTTGATTACTATCCATTTAAGCCGGCGTTTTGGTTCAGAGGTAGCGCGTCATCCTATGTTCTGTGTGTCCCGGATTCGAGTCCTGGTTCGGGCATGGTTGTTCCTCTGTGCGCTATTTGTGAGATGTGTAAATGTGCCCTCTTATGAAAAAGGGCTGTGCAAGCAAATGTGGTGAGTGTGTAGCTAAGTTATACTCTTGGCCGTAGTTAACGCTACTTCAAAAACAAGAAACACTCCTTTCGACTTAAATCTGCTGCTGTATCAGCAGGGGGCTTGTCCATATTCAAGTGCCATTATTAACAACAACAACTATCCATTTACTATGATTTTCACTTAAAGAAGTTAGAACTACAATAAAGTGAAGTGTAAAATTAATGAGCATCAAATGATTATTTTAAAATTTCTTTAAACATTGCATTCACATTTCCACATTGTGAAAATACTTATGTTTTGGGAAGTGAACATAAGAAATCACTGTATCTCTATAAAAAAAATAACAGAATTTTACGCTGCAAAATCAGCTCTATAGTAAACCATATTCATAAATACCAAGACCTCTTCAAGACCTACAATAGCTAGACAAGAATTCCCCTTGTGATAATCAACCAAAATTATAACTTAAAATATCCCTCAAAAGTGCAGATTCCCACCCCCTTTTTCTCTTTTTTTCTCTTTCTCCCATCTTGTGCTCATCCAACTGGTTAGATAACCTAGCGTTATAGGTACCGGGGGCACAGGATGGCGTTATGTTATTATATATATATATATATATATATATATATATATAATGTATTAAAATGAATGATGGCGAATTTTTTTAAAGGTATGGAAACTTTTTGTCCCTCACCTTCCTCTCCTCCATAATGATTGTTTCAGAAAAACCGGAAAGAAGATAGTTTTGTGATCTGACATATCTTGATAAAGTAATACACTAAGTTTAAATACTAGTAAAAATCAGCATTAAATATTCGATATTTTTTTAATTTGATTCCAACATCCCAATGTTCGCTGTTATCTTAAAAATCTAGCCAAAGGAAGGGAAGTCCACTTTCAATAGATTCCCTCCCCTATTAACATCCAAGGAAACGAAGATTCAAACATCTTGGCTAAAAGAGGTTGTTGCGAGTTTCTCAACAGGAACTCTACACTAACTTTTAAAGAAATTTTCTACACAAAGAAAAAAGAAGACAGGCAAGTCTGGTTCACCCATCCTTATTTCAGCGGGAAGACCCGGAGGGCTGCGTTAGAATTCGGGGGTGACAGAAATGATCAAACGGCTGTCTCAAAACACATAACTGTACATCTGAAAGGCATGACATTAGATTATGGGCCCAAGGGTATCTCATTGTGCAGAAAATGTAATCTGAAGCCAGCATCACCCGATCACATCCTGGATTGTTTAGTGTTTGCTCTGGCGGATTTCTGCGCATGACCCTTACTGGTGCTCGACTTCGTTACGGTTCACGGCATCATGGATCTGATCTAGCTGCCCCTAGGTCTCTTAGGGCTAAGAAACAACATCATGTTCACCATTTGTGTATGACAAATGATTGCATTAGTTTGTAATTTTATAAAAATGCATACCTTATTCATTGCTTTAAATTGCTTCATTGCTTTAAAATTATATGAAATTCTGTTAAATTTGTATATTGGTAACATGCTTTTATTCAAATTCTTGCATGACGTTTATTATAACCGGTTTCGACATTTTTGTTTGTAAAAACCCCCGGTATTAGCAATATTACAGTTTACTTATACAACTTGTATTTTTCTTAAAACACTATAATTCTTGTAGCACACAAATATTGTACAATATTGATCAATATTCGCCATATTGTTTAATATTGTGAAATATCGCACAATATTGTACAATATTATGCGACAGGATGTGCTACCTGGGAAACTGTACGCTGAGAACAACTGCTGTAGAATCTTGGTGATCATTTTTGAAAAACTAGTAATAATAAAGAAAATGAATTTTTCGATCGTAAATTTCAATTTGTTATGCGAAAATATTATTATTTTTAAATCATTATTTATCTTAATTAATTTAAGTAATAAAACTATTTAAACTGCTTGGTAACAATTACAAAACTTATACGTGATGATAATTTTTAAAACTTTCATTTTCAATTTTTCTATCTGTCAAACAAATTTCAACTTCGACCAATTTTATGATTAAATAGCAGCTATGATATCGAAGTTCTACGTCAGCTGCTTTCAAAAAAGAATACGTAATAATAAAGCAATATTGGTAAAAATATATAAATTTTTTAAAAAAAGTATCTTCTTTCTAAGAACCATGCATAATAATAATAATTCAGTATTGGTAAAAGCATTAAAAATATTTTATGCCCGTAAATTTCGGAGACATCAAAACTTCTTAACCAAAACTAAATCATGTTCTTACATAATAATAGCATCAAAAAAGGGACAATTCTTATGATGATTTATATAATATTATCTCATTTGCTAATGACCATTAGTAATTATCATCAAGGATCGAAATATTTGGCGAATTTCAGAATCAAATATGACATTTTGATAACAAATTTTTCTTTGTAATTAATTTGAAAAATATTTAGGCTACTGTATTGCCAAGGGATTTAAGATTATGCAGATATGAATAATGTATGTAACTACACCGTGTCTAAAATCGTACAAGAGCAGACGTTTTGATACATTTCTTTTTGCACCCCCCTCCATCTGTACTCCTAATATATAAAATCTTAGTTCATAGTATTTTTTCTTTTAATTTATGCAAAAGAGTTGTCATATTAGAAGAAACACGATTGCAAAAAGAAAATGTCATTGTAAACTTAGTTGAAATTTTTATTAACATCGTAAGGAATTGAGAATATATATATATATATATATATACATATATACATATATATATATAT
>JAOUZG010040073.1:1894061-1904382 GCA_026289955.1 Argiope argentata
CTCAATTCCTTACGATGTAAATAAAAATTTCAACTAATTTTACAATGACATTTTCTTTTTGCAATCGTGTTTCTTCTTATATGGCAACTCTTTTACATACATTATATGTATTAAACTCTTTATCATAAATATTATATATAAATAATATGGTATTATTATTTATAATATTATGATTATATCATTATCATTAATAATATATCATTATTTTTTATCCTTTCTTTCCAGAAAACCTTGTGTTTTATTTGATATTATACATTGAAAAACAAAAAAAATATTAAAACCTTTTTTTTCAAAGTTTTAATGAAAAAAAATCATTTAGAGTTTTCCAAATATATGCTGATGGGTTTTTTGTTGTTGTTGAGAAAAGCATGTTTATATTAAATGCATAGTTTAGTTTTCAATTTAAAGGAAATAATATGAGATCTATCACTTCTGAATATTTATACTTTATAATTTGAATTCCGGTTGGTATTTGTGTTAAAACAATTGTTAAACATTTTAAGTTATTATGTTATCATCATTGTTTATTTTTCATTTTTTGAAAATTATGTTTTCTCTCAATGCAAATGGGATTATTACTTATTAGAATTATTATTTTCGCTATTATGTTTTTAGATTTTACAAAATTTAATAAATTTTCAAAACAAATACTAATTATTTGAATAATTAAATAAATTTCAATGACTGATTTCATACTTTTAATACATTTAAAATGACAAAAGTAACATATCATATTTTAATTAAATTAGAAGATTGTGCGGAAAAAGTTGGATCGTTAATTAAATTATACTTACACTTCGTGAGTTATTCTTAAAATGTTTAGTATCAGTATTTATTTATTTTCTGTTTGCTTTCAAATATATTTGTTTCATATATCAAATCCTCTGTTGTTTTAGTTCATTGAAACTCTTGGGATATTAATTAATTTTTCGAATGAACTTTACATTGCTTCAATGCCAGACAAACAAATATAATTCGTAAATTTTCTCTTTTATTAATTCGGTAAATCCAGTTATCCAGTTACTTTAACTGTTACACAAACAAATTCAGTTATTTCTTTAAAATAAATTTAATATTTAACTGCCTTTGATAGCTATTATTACTGAGTGAAAACTACATTAAATCCATAAAAAAATTGAAAGAAATTAAAATTAAAGGTGAAGAATATTGTAATGCTATTATAATTAATATATTTAATTATTTACTTTAAACATAAATATTACAAATTGCACCTATTTATTTATAATATTAATTTCTTATATATATATATATATATATATATTTATAGTGTGTGTGTGTGTGTGTGCGTGTGCGCGCGTGTTAATGTATGTATGTGTGGGATGGATGGATAAACGGACAGACAGAGACTTAGGTCATTTTGTGCTTTGAAAAAATTTGATATACATCGTTAATTTAATTGAATGTTTACTATGATAAATGTCATTTCTTATTGTTTATCATTTAAAAAATAAAACATAATCTTTTTACAGTTATGGAATGAGTGCGTTAGTTGAAATTTTTCGGTTTCTGAATAATTATTTCTAATTATAATCTGGACAGTTATTAGGCAAATTATATAACTGTATTTAGTATTAAGTATCGGACAATCTTCAGCTCATATTTCAATTCATGTTCTAAATCAATTATTGGCAAATGGATAGTATGTTTATATATTAGAAATTGCCATAGAAAATGATTAGAAATACAATCTCAAACTATCTTTGAATAGAATTTTTTATAAATATAAAGGAGCTGTGATTTTTTCCAGTGGTTATTAAATATATAGAATTCCAATTCTCTTTGTATTTAATTATGTGTTGTATCGAGCATTAAGTAATTTCTTTTTATAATTGAACTCATAGATTACTTTTATAGATTCTCATTTTAGAAGCGAAGTGGCAATTCTTCTATTTAAATCCAGTGGAATATAAAGATATATTTCTTTGTATAATTTTGAAGGTATCATAATTGTGGTATAATATTTTCATTTATGATGTTGGAATAAAAATGATTTGAAACCTTCTTTGATTTTTTGTACCATATTTATACTGACATTGTCTCTAGTCTATTTATTTCTGGTATATTATTGTGAAACTTTTATAAATCTTCTCTGATTATTTTTTTTAATCTTGCAGTTGAAAGTCTATTTTCGTTGAATCCACTTCACTCAGCGTTTTTCTACGAAAATAGTATTGTAAAAAAACCTAAGAAAACATATTTAAAACTTTGCATCTGAAATCATGAAAACATTATCGAAGCAACTAGATAACTTTATTATTCTTTCTATGTCTTGGGGTCTTTCTATGTCTCTTACTCTATTTGTGTAAATATTCTGTTTAGTCTATTTGGTGTCATATTATTAAAAAAAAACTTTTATTAGGCTTAGCTAATTGTTTAAAAGTAAACAATTATGTATATGAAAGTCTGTTTTTATAGAATCCACTTCTATCTACATATTTCTATGGAAACTGTGTTTAAAAAAATCAGGAAAGCAGCTTGACAATTAAAATCATGAAAATATTATCAAAGCAACTAAGTAACTTATAGACTATTTCTATTCTTTGTGGTATTCGATTTGTACCATAATTCTGTTCAGTCTATATGGCGATATATAACTGATAAATTTTTATTTCGCTTCACTGATAGTTAAAAACAAAAACTCATAGATTTGTAAATATATTTCCGTAGAATCCATTATACTAAACATTTTTCTACGAAAATAGTGTTGAAAAAAAAAGAAAACATATATAAAACTGGGCAACTAAAATCAGGAAAATATTAACGAAGGAACTAGAAAACTTAATTACTCTTTTCATTCTTTATGGTTCTGTATTCTTACCATCATCATGTCTAGTCTATTTATTTGTTGTCGTATGACTTAAAAACTTTTATTTCTCTTCGTTTTTAAAAATAAAAAAATTGCAAAAAAATACTCATGTATTTGAAATTTTTTGCAGTGGTATCCACTTTATCCCTCATTTTCATTTTTTTTTTGTGAAAAAAGTTTATTAAAAAAATAAGGAAACAAATCTAAAACTGCGCAATCAAAATCAGGGAAATATTATCAAAACAACAAGATAACTTAATTACATCCTTAATAAAATCTGCAATAAAACATTTTCTTGTAAAAAAAAAAAAGTCAGAATTCCTTTTTTAAACCTCAGCTTAGCATTTTTTTCTCTTAGTAAAATAATACTTTCTTTAGTAATGTAATTTAAATACATGTTTTAAAAAGATCGGTAGAAAAACAAAAAAAAAATGTATTCCATTAGTTTCAGTGATTTTAATTTCATGCTTCAACACAGTACTGAATTAAAAAAAAACTTCGACGATAAAGGCATTTAACTTGATTTTTGTCTTGGGGGAAACTTAAATCGGAAATTGTACGTTTCTTCTATTTTTTTTTCCTTGTGGTAACCGCTATTTTTTACAGCATTTCTTCCGGCAAATGAGTAAGGTTTCTTTTGAACCGGAAAATTGTTTTTTTTAAAGCCGTATAGCTTTTTGATGTTACTTTCTTTGATTACAGTTCACAGTCGTGTAATATTGCATTAGTTTTTGTATCTGCAATTTTTTTAAATTTTAGATGGATTACGTTAACTTAATGCAATAAGTTTTCTGCATTTAAAATTTAAAACTTTATTGCATGTAAAAGTTCCATCTAATAGCTGAACTAATTTGTTCTATTACTTCGTTTATAATTTAAGAAATTTTAACTTAATTCGAATGTTTTCATGTCTTATCTAATGCCTGAATTACTAAAACTTTAATATGTTTTAACTGACATTGCTAGGGAAAACCCGTTTTATACGACTTTTACGGATATTTTTATACAATATTATTTTTATACATCCAAAAATTTTCTACTAACTTAAGGCCACCAGGGACCTTTAAAATGACTTTTTGCAATTTTCGTCTCAGCAATTTGAAATTTTTCAGGCATTAAGAGTAAGACTATAGGAGAGGACGCATAAAATTTTAAAGCATTATATTCATTTATTTACGAGTTAAAGGGGTTAATATAATATTAGAGATAAATAAAGTTAATGAAAAATGTTCCAAGCGCTCCAAATTTGTTCGAAAATGCTACAATTTTTATCATTACTTACTCTAACCTTTTTGAAACAAAAGTGGGGATTAATCTTGAATTTGAGTGCGAAATATTAAAATTAACCAATGTAATAACTCAAAACTACTTAAACTTTTTTCACAAAATCATTGGTTTTAATTTATTAAATTGGTTAATTTTGATATTTTGCGCTCAAATTTCAAGATTAATCCCAACTTTTGTTCCAAAAAGGTTAGAGTAAGTAACAATAAATATTGGAGCACTTTCGAACCAATTTGTAGCGCCTGGAACATTTTAAATTGGCGTTATTTATCGCTAATATTATATTATATTAACCCTTCCCCCTAACTCATAAATAAATAAATATAATGCTTTAAAATTTTGTGTGTCATCTCTTATAGTGTTACTCTTAATGAATGTAAAATTGCAAATTGCTAATGTGAAAATGGCAAAAAGACATTTTAAAGGTCCCTGGTTGCCTTAAGCGTAGTAAAACAGTGTTTGAGAAAAAACACTATCATTAAAGGAAAATACTTTATTTTGCTATTGTTTAATACAGTATCGTTATGATAATAACTTATTTCTTCAAGGCATTATAGCATGATACTTAGAATTGCGAAGGGAACCATTTTCATGCATAAACAAAACTTTGAGGAACAATCTTGTTTAAAAGAGCAGCAAACAAATCATTGTCCAGTTCACACATATCTTTATCTTGATATTGTTTTTAGCGAATTTCACTGATTTGGTACTCGTTCTTCTCAGTTCTAATCAGGGAATTTTATAAACTTTTATAAAAAACTTGTAACCTAATTAAGCTTAGTCTACTGTATAAATGCTTATAAAATCAAACAGGAAACTTATTGAACGAACTCTACCAATAAACGACTTCTCCCAAGCGCTGTTGGATAAAACTCGTTTCCCCTAGTTAATACCGTTACTTTATTAGCGTAGTTCGTTAAAACGAATTTTCTCCGATTAATTCGTTTTTTGATTGATTTCATTGGATGTCCCAAAATTAACGCAGGATTTGAATTAAAAAGAAAACACAGTTTGCAATCTTAAGATTGTTATTTTTTCTTTGAATCATTAAATACATAAGATAGGGTTATTTATGGAATAACACATCGGGCAAAAGACCTCCACGGCTTTGTTGGCACATATACACTCTTTTGTCGAAATTTTTTCATGATCATTTTGCATGTGGTTGAATTTCCTTGATGAAACATTAAATTTCCTTTTTACATGTGAGCTTGTTAGCATAGATCTTTGATCTAATAATAAGCTCATCAAAAGAAATCCAACGGTGTTGAATCACACAACCTGGGGGACCAATTTTCAATATTTTTAAATGTGATCACCAGGTTTTCATTATGTTTCAAATATTTTTCAATAATGAGAACACGTTGTAGTATCGTGTAACGCTCCATTTTACTAACCCTGATTTCTTAGCTATAATATTGTTCATTGTTAGGGTTTCCAACAAGTTACTGCGAAAATGGCGGCAAATTCAAATCTTGCGTTGATTTTGGGATACCCTGTATATATCCCTCATAAACAAAACTTTGTCCAGATTCACTTATCTGTAAATACCCTGTTCTCGGAATCATAGACCAATTAGAATCTGTTTCTTTAACTTAATTTTTGTCTTGGGGGAAAGTTAAATCGGAAATTCTTGGAATCCTACACGGTTTTCACTATTACAAGATAATACCTTGTTTAATAGAATATTTCTTATCAATAAGAAATCCTTTAAAAATCAAATTCAGTATTTAAACTTTAAAGAACGCGATATTTTATGCAGAAAATTTTAGATTTTTTACACTCCTTTTAGTAAGAAACTTAATAAAATTTTATTACATGTTTCTTCATAATTAAGGAATATAAGAATAATGAATTTTTTTCATCATCGATACTAATTTTAAATTTCATCATTTTACAAATACTGCTTTATCTATATTAATAAAAATTGATCTCGAAATGCGTTGCTAAGCGCAAAACTAGAGAACAGCTCGACCGATTCGACTAATTTTTTTAAAAAATATTTTCGTTAAAACACGAGGATGGTTCTTATGGAGAGAAAAAATGAAAAAAACTGTTAGGAAAATAGTTAAAACGACACTTTTCTTACTTTCCCGCCAAAAATCTTCATTTCCTTCCCCCCCACCAACTGAGTGAGATAGCAGGAAGTAATAAATTATGATTTGTTTAGAAAGAAATACGCGAAGTCAGTTGGTTTTCATTTATAGATAAAGGGATGTTTAAAAAAGAAAGAAAATAGTTGTTTTTATTATTAGTCTGTATGAATATTTAATCTATGCCTGCTCAAAATAAAATCTGGACAGGGAAGAAAAAAAAGAATCGCAAAGGAAAAAAGGGTTTGTAAAAAGAAAAGTAGTAAAGAAAAAAAAAGATAGGGGGAAAAAAAGAAAAGAAGGGTGTGTGTGTCACCATTATTTCCTCTGTGCGCGGCATTTTCCAAGCTGTTTTTAAACTTTCGCATCTCTTGAAAACCAATTGTGCCTTTATTTGTTTAGTGTGTTTACATTTATAAAAATTTGAATCACATTATTCTATAAAAACGTGGAATTTTAGACCTTTCCCTCCACCATTTAAGTAAAATATCAAATCCGGGACAATCATTGCTCGGATAGGAAGAGAAAGATGAGTAGTACAATGAACAGAACATCTGACGAAAATTATACTAAATAATACTCTAAATGAATTATATGATAATCAAAATTTGGTTAAAAAATATTTTGATGAAAAACCTTTTATGAGACACAGCTACATAAAATATTATATGAAAATTTTAGTGAGCATTAATACTGGCGAGCCGACTGGTCGCCAAAGGCGGCTAGTTTTGAATATATTCTCATATGATTCCTTTATTGGAACAAATCATCATTTCATAATTATTCTGGTTCAAACTATTGTATACACAAATTTCTTTTGTTAATTTTCAAATATGCTGTTTAATACAACAAAAAGAATGAGTATTTTAAATAGAACCTCAGAAGGGAAAGCAAACTACTTTCTTTAGTAAAAGAATGCAAGAAAACAACAAAGTATTTTCAAATAGTTGCTGAGAACTGATGATTAAATGCTATAAGACAAATTGAATTAACTACTGAAAATTTCTAAGAGAAAAAAGCATTTTTTTTTCCTTATTTCGAAATTAGATTTCTCTTGAAACCCCTAAATAAAGTACAAATATTTTTCTGATATGTAAGAAATCAATTTGTAAATGAATTAGCATTTATACAAGTAAATACCATGGTATTTCACTGTATTTAAATTACATTTTAATTTCTTCCCTAAAGAAATACCTGAAAAACTTAAAGAATAAGATATGGTTTAATGATGGAATAAGAATCCCCATTTTAGCTATATTCAACATGTTTTATTTTAATAGCCTTTCTTGCACCAATTTGAAAGATAATATTTCAAAAAAGCAAAGAGCTAAATATTATTCTGATTTTTTTCTGGTAACGATAGTTGATTGAAATTGCAATTCGAGCTCATTTCAATGTCAATGATGGATTTACTTCAAAATTGAATATTAATAGTAATAATAATAAAAGTCAAATGAATATTTCAGTCATTTATTAAATAAGAATTTTTCTAATATCAATAAGTCCAAAAAAAAAATATGGCTGATATTGCAATCTTTCCTTAACAGTGTTGGTAGTTCTGTTGTGATTATAAGTACAAATATCCGTAATTTTCATTAAAAGGATTAACAACAAACATATGAAATTCTGATGTGAAGAGTATCTTCAAATATTATTGGGGAAAAACCATGATGTGAATTTAAATCGAAACATTATGTTTGACAAACTGGTCCTTTGATATATATGTATCAAGCCAACATTAATAGAAAAATATTAGTTTTACGAATTTAGTCAACAAATATTATTGTTTCTGATATCATTAATTATTAATCATTTAATTAATTTTAAAATTAATTTGATAGAACTTTTCTGAATCATTTCAGTAAAGCTTATCAAATTAATTTAAAGTAATACAAAAAATTAATTAGAAAAATTATGTTAACATTTTGCTGAACAATTGAGAGCAATTTTCATGAATTTAGCAAAACTATCGATCATTTTTAGAACTGATAGCGACAAACAAACCTATATAATCATTCCTAATTTAAAATAATTTATTGAACTGTAATAGCCACTTTTCTATTATAATGAATTTAAACCGAGATTTATTTGTTCTTTATTTTGTATTTTCGATCATATGTTATAAGAACAGAAAAAAAAACTAAAAATTATAAATACTTTTATCGATGATATAGCAATAATTCTTTTTTTAAATAATCTGCGTCTTGTTGTTGTTGTTACTAATAGAACTTACCATGGACATGCGCGCTGACGGCCGTCAGCGATTTTAAGCTAAATGAGAGTCTCTTGTTTTAAAATAGCACCAACGTGGGCCAAGAGTACGACTTAGCTGTCACCCATTCGCTTGCACAGCCCCTTCTTACAAGGGAACACATTCATAAACCTCACAGATATAACATAGAAGAACAGCCATGCCCTAACAAGGACTTAAACTCGGGGCGCTCAGATCACGGGAAGACATACTACCCCTGTGCCAATACCCCGCAAATCTGCGTCTTTCATATGATGATAAAGAGATGCATTGACATGCAAAATATATCTTTTACATATTTTATTAATCTTTTATTTTTATTTTTAAGCCATTTCTTGAAATGCGATTTGAAAATGAGTAAATGCAATTTAGTAAATGATTGCTTTTAAAAATAATTTGCACTCAAATAACAATACCATTACATCATATAAAAAACAGCATTTAATGATAAAGAAAATTTCAGCATTCTCGAATTAAGAAACTTCGAAAATATTGATTATTTATTTTAAATGTTATAGCGAATATATTTTAAGATTTTAATAATAAGTGGAAAAGATATAAAGTAATGACGCCTATATTCCAATTCTTTACTAAATATGTATACTCCAATACTATTTAGATGTTTCAATAAGTCTGTAGAAAAAGAACTGCAGATTAAACAAAAAAATGAATTATTATACATTTTCTTTTCCAAGAAAAATAAGAAGTTCTTACTTTATCGTGCAACCAAAAGAAAGGATTATCGTAGTGAAAAACTGCATTCCATAAAACAGGATTACTCCGACACTCTCTACAGACAATTAAAATATTTTGATTTGTTTTTATATTATTGCTGGTTTTCTGAAGTACTTCATTTTTACTTATAATAAAGAGCGAACCATGAGATCACTTTCTGTATGCTAACATTATTTAGGATTAAAATAAATCCGTCTTGGAATTACTGCTATGAAGTTTTTCCATTTTATCTGTTCTTGTTTCAAGATTTTTTCCCCTCTATCTTATAAAATGAAGAATAGAAACAAGATATGGTAATGTCTTCTTTACTTTCAACAAAAAATATATGAGAAAAAAGTGGTTAAACAAAAATATACAAATATCTGAAAAAAAGACAGTATCACATATCAGGAAGAGTGTTGAGATTTGAAAAAAAAATACTCAATGATATATGTACTGAAGAGGAAAAAGATGGTAAAGCTTTAGAAAGACAAAAACTTTTAATAGGGTATCCAAAATGCATTGTATAAAATTAATATATTACGACCAACAACGCATTCTTTCTATTCTTCCACTCCACCATTTCCCTTTAGAATATCAAAAACTAATATTTCGATTTGTTACTTTATAGTCGATTGACAGTGGAACTTTCTATGTCACTTCCTTCTAAGAATGTTGGGGACACTAGTTTGATATGGTAGGGTCAATATTATTGGAAAGTTTTCAAATTGTTTTGTCTTGTTGTTTCGAAATTATATCGACAAAATAGCTCAAGTGTCTTGTCAGAGAGACGCGAAGGGAAAGGATAGGGTAATCTTTAATCGATTGATATAGACTATCTGTATAGGTACAAAATTTAATAAAAAGGACAATAAATTGAAGAATATTATGCTTGCTATGCACATGCACAATTTTATGTGTATAACATACTGTTATATATGATCAGTGTTTTGAATTGCTTTTTAATTCATTTAAGATAACACATTATTTATGATATTATAATAGTTCTAGAAATTTACAAATGAGAACTATCAAATTAAAAAAAAGGAATTTATAGTGCTATTTACTCATTATTTTTCAATTCTTACTATAACTTCACATACTCTTACTACATTATATATATATATATATATATATATATATATATATATA
>JAOUZG010040073.1:1904782-1946468 GCA_026289955.1 Argiope argentata
TGTGTGTGTGTGTGTGTGTGTGTGTGTGTGTGTGTGTGTGCGAATTGAATTGGAGTAGAAGTTATACAACGAGTCTTCGAGAGATGCAGCAACCAAATTTTGTGTCATAACAGCATACACACCCAATATTAATCCAATATTAATGAAAACCTACTGAATTGGTATTGTATTGTATTATATTCTATTTTATATATATATATATATATATATATATATATATATATATATAATTTCAGTATTTTTTACGTGAAGGTTAAGATTACAAATTCAATTTTTGCCAAAAACCAATAATTTTTTGATGCATTATTTATATTAATTCTTATTATTTAATAAAAAGTAACTAGAATAAAAAATTTCTTTGTATACCTAAGAAAAAATTGACTTAAAAATATTACTTGTTATTTATTCATGAAATGAATTTCCATATTTTACGCGAAAATTGTTATGAAATCAGTATTCAAAACATATTTCAATTTTTCTTCAATTTCTTTTTTGTTAATAAAATCAAATATTTATTGGCAGATATGTAAATGGAAAAATATTTCTTAAGTTTTAAAAGAAACATACAAACAGATCTCCTTTAATACTAGATCACGTATCAAAAATAGCCCTAATGCATATACTTTAGAACTGTTTTATTTCTGTATTTAACATGAAAACTTCATCTCTTTAAGTAAACATTTTAAATCATTTATTTAAAAGCATTGTTATTTGTGATCAAGCTGCTAAACACGTGAAGCAAAAATAATAAGAACACATTCTCTTATCTAAATTAACAGCGTTGCTCAAGCGAATCTAATGGCAAGCATTCTCCCACTCCATTCTTAATTACAAAATGTTGCTATTATCGGTAAGAATTCAGAAGTCACATTCTTCTTCGTTGACAGATAATTTTGCTTTTTCTTCCAAAGAGTTGTTGGAGGAATTTTTCAATCATTTGCACGTAACATGGATACTTTTAACTGTAACCAGAGTTACAGCGCAAACTTTTAATTTATTAGCATTTGTTCCGCTTTCATTACTTTATAATAAATGAAGTTCTCGGCGAATTTGCAGTGGTTCCTTATTTAAATTTGTAAAATATCACTTAAATCTCCTTTTATGTGGAATGTTGCATGTTTGGAATATCATTATTTTTCAAAAAAGAGGCGATAGATTTAATAGAATTGGTGTTTAACAATTTATAATCAAGAGATTAGAGGAAAATATTTCATGCTTTTAGGTTCTTTACAAATTCTATGGATTGCAAGGAAAATATTTCATGCTTTTAGGCTCTTTACAAATTCCATGGATTGAATGGAAAATATCTCATTTTTTTTAGGCTCTTTACAAATTCCATGGATTGAATGGAAAATATCTCATTTATTTAGGCTCTTTATAAATTCCATGGATTGTATAGAAAATATTCCATGCTTTTAGGCTCTTTAGAAATTCTATGTATTACATGGAAAATATTTCATGCTTTTAGGCTCTTTACAAATTCAATGGATTGCATAGAAAATATTCCATTCTTTTAGGCTCTTTAGAAATTCTATGTATTACATGGAAAATATTTCATGCTTTTAGGTTCTTTACAAATTCCATAGATTTCATGGAAAAAATTTCATGTTTTTAGGTTCTTTACAAATTCCATGGATTTTTCCATTTTTAAAAGAGAGGCAATGGATTTAATGGAATTTGCTGTTTAACGATTCATAATCAAAGGATTAGAGGAAAATATTTCATGCTTTAAGTTCTTTATAAATTCCATAGATTGTATGGAAAATATTTAATATTTTTTAGGTTCTTTACAGATTCCATGGATTGCACGGAAAATATTTCATGTTTTTATGCTCTTTACAAATTTAATAGATTTCATGAAAAATATTTCATGCTTTTAGGCTCTTTACAAATTCCATGGAAAATATTTTATGTTTTTACGCTTGTTACAAATTTAATAGATTTCTTGAAAAATATTTTCTGCTTTAAGGTTCTTTTCGAATTCCATGAATTTCATGGAAAATATTTCATGTTTTTGGACTCTTTACAAATTCCATGGATTGCATGGAAAATATTTCATGCTTTTAGCCTCTTTACAAATTTCACGGATTACATGGAAATATTTTAGGCTTTTAGGCTCTTTACAAATTTTATGGATTTCTTGAAAAATAATGTAATTCTTTCAATTTTATCTATAGATAAATATTGTTTAAAGTAACAATATTTACTGTTTGAATAAGCTAACAGTGCTGTTTATTTTTGGTTTTTCAATTAACAATTTCTGAAATAGATATTTCAATATGTTACAATTATATTACATTATGTGGATAATTTTATAATCATTTTTATTTTGTTTAAAGTTTTATTATATATAACTACAGTGGTTAGATCAGATATAAATATCGCTCTTTAAAAAGGCAAACAAAATAATAGGAAAATCAGCAGCGAATGTTGTTTAATCCTTTGAATTTAATAATTTAACACAAAAAAAAACATTATTTCGTTACTGTGAAACTGATAATTGAATATAAGTAAGGAATGAATACATAAATATCATGTATATCTCAAAATTATAGGAAAAAATTATTCAAAAATAATTATGGCGTTGATGAAATTTAGAGTTTTATAAAATGTATAATATTTTTTTTGAAAGTTACAGTATTTTATGGTATATACATTTCAAATAAATTTTTTAAGATTAAATTATTTCAGAAAAAAGTTAGCGGAATAGATACATTTTGATAGTCT
This sequence comes from Argiope argentata, assembly GCA_026289955.1. Taxonomy (NCBI): domain Eukaryota; kingdom Metazoa; phylum Arthropoda; class Arachnida; order Araneae; family Araneidae; genus Argiope; species Argiope argentata. Next base: position 1,907,510 of record JAOUZG010040073.1, read on the forward strand.
AATTCGATATTTGGAAATACGAATGTCAATTTGTAAATTATTGTTAACAAATTAGCTCTTAAAGATTTATTAATAAATTAGCATGAATGCAACTACTTTAGTTTTATCAATTATTCATTCTGTCTTTAAAAATAATTTGAAATATTACTAATTAATGTATGTGCTAAAATCTGTCAGCACAAAAAGACTTAAGGAGTCTTCATCTACCTTAATACATTGACGAGTCGAAAAGGCTGGTACACCAGCTAGCCCAAGCGAGCACGCAAAAGTTTCATAACACGCCGTGACAAGGACTCAACTAAAATCTGCAGGAATTCTTGGGGTAACTTGCACCATGAATCCTTGCGGTCTGTCCATAGATCCGTAAGATTTACGAGAAGGTGGAGATCTTCTTTGAAGAGCACGTTGCAAGAAATCTCAGATATGCTCAACAAGGCTCATGTCTGGGGATTTAGGGGGCCAGTGGAAGTGTTTAAAGTCAGAAGAGTGTTCCTGGAGCTATATTTTATCAGTTCTGGAAGTGCGGGATGTCACATTGTCCTGCTGGAATTCACGCAGTCCGTCGGAATGTTCTGTGGTGAATGCTATATAAGCCAGAAAACATAACTGAATGCTATATAAGCCAGAAACATAATCGGACTGAAGTGCACTTTTGGCTACTAACCTTAAGATTGGGAGTTCGGGCCTAGCGCTGTCAGCTATCACCAATAGTTCAATGGATAGGGTGCAGGTGATCAGACAGAAGGCTTCGATACGAGCCAAATGTCAGATTCTTATTTGAACGAATTAGGGAATCCATATCCCTCCAACTGCACATACCCCACACCATCACATAGCCTCCACCAGCTGGAACAGTCCCCTGTTGACATGTAGGATCCATGTATTCCTGAGATTTGTTCATGCCCGCACACGACCATCCGCTCGATACAATTTGAAATGAGACTCGTCAGATCAGGCAACGTCATGAACAGTCCAATGTCTGTATAGACGGGCATAAGCGAGGGTTAAGCTTTGTGTCATGCATTCATCAAGGATAGACGAAAGGGTTCCGAAAGCCCATATCGATGATATTTCGTTGAATTTTTCGCACGCTTACACTTGTTGATGTTCCAACATTGAAATCTGAAGAGATTTGCTGAAGGGTTGCACTTCCGTTACGTTTAATGATTTTCCCCAGTCGTCGTTGGTCCCGTTTTTGCACGATCTTTTTCCGACAGCAATTTTTTCGGAGATTTGATGTTTTACCGTACTCCCAATATTCATGATACACTTGTGGTAACATTCCCATTTCATCACTATCCCGGAGAAGCTATGTCCCATTACCCGTGCGCCGACTCTGTGCCAGACATTTGTGGTTTTATAAATGCGATGGCGACCACAGCGCGGTATTCTGATTGGTTCCATGCCTCTTTATTTGCATACGCGTGCTTATATCAGTTTTTTTTTTGCGGGGTGGGGTGGGGGCTGTTCTGTGTAATTCAAAACAAAAATAGCTGCAGCGGAATGTTAATAAGGATTAAAGAAAAATATTATTCATAATAAGCATTGCAGTCTACTTTATATAAACTAAGAATTTAATAATTCTTAGTTTATATAAAGATATAAATTAAGAATTAATAAATTAAGAAATAATAAATTAAGAATTAATAATTTAGAATTTAAATTAAGATATAATTTAGAGTTAATTTAGTTATTATTGAGATATCAGCTCTCATTTTCGGAAATCTCATATTCGAACAGTCATTATAACATACTTTTCTTTCTACAAAATCTGCGTTAAGAAACTGCAGAGGAGACCTTTAAACAAACTGCATATATCACTATTCTTAATGTAAACTCTTATCTGATTAAATTTTTGATTATGTTTGATTGTTTCATAATTAATTATTTTACCAATTAATACATTCATTTTCTGTTGTATATTCATGCTGCTACCCAAATGAAAATAAAGGTTAAAAATCTTATATACTTACGGGAAAAATCATTTCCTATGGATTTTGCTATAAACATCTGATCATGCATATATATCAGTGTCGTTTCAAATGAGGTTTTCTATGCCCTATTTGGCTGCTTTCACGATAATGAGACAAGGCGAAGCGACAGATAATTTGTCGGGTCCAATATTCTATGACTAAATGGATAACCTAATGAGTGGCATAAGAACTCTCTTTAAGAAAAGAAATAAGATGTCAAGGAAGATATTTAGTCCATGTAACCAGCAGCGAAAATATATGCTGAATAATAAATTCTCAGCATTCGCTTATTAAATAAATTAAGATATACTTAGAGATTTTTAGATACATTATAGTTTGTGATCTTAAGACGTGCTGTGATGGATTGATATTTTTTTATAAAGCTTGAGGAAGCAAATTAAATAGAACCGGATAGTTCCCAGAGATCAAAATTGACAAATATCACTTTCCATACAACACTAAATTATCCGTCATGGAATATTTGTGATATCTATAAAAGTGTAAATAATAATAAATTAATGATGACCCAAATACAAAGTTTTTATCATTATTATTATTTAGTCCCAATTCTTAATGACAACCTACACATTAAACATTTTTACCACCATTCCACTTCCATTTATATCCATTATATTTCTCCATTACCTCCATTTATATTTATCTCACTAATTATAGTGATTATCTTGCTTAGTTTAATGACTCTACTTTGGCTTTCTTGACCAGTCAAACCAGTAGTGAAAACTCTAACTTGGCATTCCAATTTCTATTTGAAATGAGATGTACAGAATTTAAAAGAAATTCTCAACCAAGCACATTCATACTTTAGATCTTTACACATTTCGTAGCCTTTCAAAACTGCTGAAGGGTCACCAGGATAAAATGTGCACTGTCGATTTGGATGGGTCTGTAGTGAAAGGGTTAAATAATTTAAAAGTGATGTCATCTAATCACAATTTTTTCAAATACTGTGTATCATTTAAATAAATTCCTCTTCATAAATTAGCGATAATGCAATTGGTGCAATGCATCTGCAGTTGGCCTAGTCCATGCTAACTGCAAGTGACAGTGAGTTGCAGTAAGTGGAACGCATCTAACAGGCTTACGGACATAAGGTTACGGGACAGGTACAATGCTGGGCTCCTTTTGCTTCTTTTGGCAATAATTTCCAAATACCGGTCCTCATTTGGTGTTGTAACTCGGGAACGACCTGTGCTATATAGTCCACTCCTATTTCCATTATCTTGGAATCGTTGCCATATCCTGGAGAGGACACTATGGGTGATTCCATGTTCCTCGGATACATCCAGCTGGCAATTCCCTTATTTCAGGCTGCAGATAATTCTACCACGTAAAAAATCTTCCAAATGTGTTCTTTTGATGATTTGAATAACTATGTGTAATTGCACATAAAGGCCTATAAAGCGCTTGCTAACATTTTTACTTATTTGCCTGTATTCCTTATACATCACTCTCTTACACTCTCATCATGGTGACGTACTTGAGCCCTTCTGAGATTTGAATATGAATTTTGAAGATTTGCGTAATCGTTTTGAAGGTGATAAATGTATTTTAGAGTTCGATTTCCAAGTGATTCCAGATTTAACCTAAATTTAAGGCCATGATAGCATATTGACTGATATTTGTCTCCCCCTCCCAACTTTTCGATGACACAATTTACGGTAGATACTGAATTTGGCTTCCACACATTACTGATATATTATAATATGCATTGATTAACCCCTTGACTGCCAGACATATTTAGAGCGTCTTGCCCTGGGTGTCAAGGTTTCATTTTGAAAAATACATGAAAGTTTACCAAATATAATTATATTAAATTGCTGATATAATATTGTAATAGCATTTATAGTAATTTTTATTGTAAAAAAAACACTACGAGATATCTCGTAGCTGGCGTCACTGATAAAAATTCCTGTGCTGGTTGTCACTCTTACGACTTATCTCACAGTGTTCTTTTTTTAAAATAAAAATTGCATTAAGTACCATTATAGTATCGTATCAGTAACTAATACTATAATGGTACTTAATGCAATTTTGAATCTAAAAAAAGAACACTGTGTAATAAGGAAAAAAAGACGTAAGGTGACTAGGTATTTTTGTCCACAGTGCCCCGACAAGACAGCACTTTGCGTTGATACTTGTTTTAAAGTTTATCATATTCAGCAACAATAATAAAAATATTTTTAAATTTATGTAATACATTCATATATATAAATATAACCATTATAATCTAATCGTCTAAGTTATAATTTTTATAATAAAAATTGGAAATTAATACGTTTTTTACTACATATTAATTTTTATTTCACCTTTTAAAAATATGTTCAACTAAAATGGCCATTTTTAATTGATCTAAAATTACAGCATGCACTACAAGATATATCGTAGCTGGCAGTTTTGATACACGCGTTTAATACGCGATATCTCTTAGCTGGCAGTCAATGGGTTAAAATTATTGTTCCACTATTGCTCACAGATTTTGATTGAAATTTGATAGTATAATCAATTTTGATGTAACCATGTATTTCAATTATCGACTCGGGAGTACATAGAGTGGAAAATAGACAAATGTTATATATTTTCGACGAAAATTCATTATTTTTTTTCCTTTTTGCATTTCCAATTTGCAATTGGCTTCTAAACATTACTATATTCGTTATAGAATAATGTTTTAATAATTCTCAGAAATGTCACTAATGACATTGTGGAAATAAAAGCAGAATAATTAGAAAAATCAAGATATTGCAAATAATAAGCAATGCAGACTCAAACAATCAAGGTCATTCCAACAAAATGTGAAGCTTTTAAAAACCGCTCCTAATTAAGGATTAATAAATATTCGTAACTCTTAATAATCTAGAACAATCCAAGAACAATACTTATTTTTATCTTAAGAATTATTTCATAGCATCGTCAGTACCACTGTCAATACTGAGTAAATCCGCGAAAATGGAAGATTTCTAGCTCTGACGGGAATGTGATGAGTATAGTGAGGAAAAAGGTAGCATAAAAGGCAATCAACATCCCATTAAGCCTCCATTCTAGATCATCATCATTCCCATCATCATCATCATCAAAGACTATTATCGAAACAGTCCCCCTTCCGATAAATGGCTGGCGTATCTGCTTGCGTTTAACAAAGCTGACTAATTCATCCTGGTAAGACGCAGTTAGTCTCGGAGAATAAGATGCAGTTAGTCTTGTTTCTAAGTGGAAAAGTAAAGATTTGATAAATCTCCGAGGAGAAAAGGTTTTAAGAAAGATAGGATTTACAAGTATTTAATTGATTAAAATTATCTTGAAAAAATGATATTGAGCTATAATGCTATAATACAAGCTATGTGTTATTATTATCGTATCAAAAATGCATTAACCCTAGAAAGGTAACCTTTAAAAAACTAACAAGAATGATAACCAACCTGCAGATGATTTTATAACTCTTGATTGTCAACTAGGATAAAAAAAATTATTTATTTATTTTCGAAGCAATCTTTACAAATATATGAGTGATGTTCTCCGCACATTGCTCTTGAACATAAAGAAAATTGTGCGCCATTCTGCACAAATTATATGGGCAAAATGCACATTTTTTTTCTTTTTTTAATTTCGGATTGTTCTGGTCGTTGAATTTAAATTCAATTTTAGAAGTTCACTTATAATAGTCCTTGTTGATCGGGGCAAAGTTGATATGTTGAGACGCTTCTGCATCCATGGAGCAAGAAGAACTTCAATAAAATCTTCATCTTCCGATTCCTTCTCAGAAATAGAATTATCTTCCTCACTTAATTATTTCAATAATTCACGGATAGCTTCTGGCCTACCCCACAAATTTTCTCAGTGAAAACGCTTCGACATCTCCAAACGTACACAGAAATACCTTCTTAATACTAACGAGATAGATAACCATTCGTCTCTGAGACGACTATTGTTCTGGATATACTACAAGCAGAAATATTTCGTGGGAAAAGGAATATTCTCATCTGTAGTTCCCAAGGTCAGATTAAGGTACTGAGTAGAACGATCCTTTTACATTATAGGGGAAGAATAGGGGAATTATTTCGTTAGCGTTCGTTCAGGTGAAGAATAGTTAAAATTTTAGGGTTAAGGCTGAAAGTCAAAGAGAGAAAATATGTAATTTCTAAAAGCTTGCAGTATAGAAATGCCTTAGTTAATACTTGATGGAAACTGCGAAAATATTTTTGATATACACTGCAAAATAATATTCCTATATTTATCATCAATTGCATCATTCTATTTCGGAAATTCGAACATGGGAATTTCTATTTTTTCATAAATTGTAAATTGTCTCTATTTATACTTTAATGAGATTTAAAAGATTTAAGGGATTACTTTCCATTTTTATTACAATAATATATATATATCAAAAGAGCCTTTTTAAATTTAAACTAAATAATTCAAAAAATAGGATCTGAATTATAAAAAATAGATACAAAATAAAATAAAATTAGCTTCACTATTTATATTGCAAATATAAATTTATACTTATATAAAATTTACGTACTTTTGTAACTAGTACATAGTTACTCTAGAAAATTCACTAACACAACATTTAAAAATATTACCAAAAAAATTAAATGAAACTGATTTTGGGTAAGGAGAAATAAAAACGTTGTGAAATTAGAAAATTTGTAAAAAAAATTACCATTACAACAAACAGCACATGATTATCAGCTGATTAATTATCAGATTAAGTTTACACAATTGACGCTTACCCGATGAACATAATTCTATCTATCTATATCTATATCTATATATATCTATATCTATAAATATATATATAAAGAGAGAGAGGAGAGAGAAACTTATTTTAATTCAAAGTTTCAATTTGGAATATTCGTCAATTATTTTATGTCATGTATAACCTTTTATTTACTGGCGGTTCTTAAAAGTACCATTTCAATCTGTCTTACAGCTTCGTAATATGACTAATTTTGCAGATGGTATTCTATAGAACATGGGGAATGTAAAACCAAATAACAAAAAAGTTAATATAAAATAAAAATAGGAATTAAAAATATTTAATCATTAATTAAATTAAGAAGTTTCTATTAATTAAAAAAAATTTCTTGGATTATTTGGGATTATTCTGCGTGTAAACTTAATTACTGGTGCAAAATGAAGTTGAAAAATTGATAGCAACACCATTCGGTTACTAAAGGGTTAAATGGTGATGTGCTTATTTTATTATCAGAAATTCTAAATTTTCGAAAGTTTGAAACTTTATAATTTATGGTAATCTCTTACCAATTACCTTCAGAAAGAAATGAAATAAATTAAAAGTATTTTAGAAAACAAACTGCAGGATTTTATTCATTCATTTTCTTTTGAACTAATCCTTAACTTTGCTACAATGTTCCCCTTTTCTCAATAATTAAGCAGCACGAAACATGTAGATAAATGCCGTAACCTTTTATAACCATAAAAAATGTAGATAGATATCTACATACCGTATTTTTTTCTGTATGCCCTCTACTCGTGCCAGAAACATAGTATCTAATGGAGGAGATGTGTTTCAAGTAATTGACTGATAGGTTGGAATGGGTCAGAAGACGAATGAAGGTTCTGATTCACTGGCTTTGTGCAATGAGATCCCCAATAAATCTTAAGAACGAAAGTATTTGCTGAGCATATGTACGTTTTTTTACTATATTGCAATCAAGTAAAATTATATTTCTGAAGAAAAATAATAATTCTATGTAACAACGGAGAAAATTTTATATTTCTATCTCAATATTTTTTATTTTTCTTTCTTTTATATTTTGATCTCAAAACTATACGGACATTTTTTTTATTTTGTAATTTTCCGAATATTTTCAGAAATATTCTAAGAAACGAATATTTGAATTCCGATAATTCAAAAAAAAAATATTTAAATCATATTTTACTCTTAAAATCTGTTCACCTGAACATATCAAGAACCAAACAAGAATTGTAGAGGAAGAAAATGATTAATGGTTAGAAAGATTTCTACAATTACTTAATATGCTATAGGCAAACCTTTCACGGTTTTCTTAAATATTCTATAAATATTAGGTGAAGTAATTTTTTTATTCCATTTTTTTTTCTTACTAAAGGATTGGATTTCAACGAATTAGTACGAAATTTACAGGATATATGAAAAAAGTAGAATGGTATCATTATTCAAATAAAAATGTAAGTGAAATTTTCTAATATTAAAATTACTTTTAGAACTTGAATACGTAGTAGTAGTAAACAGAAAATCAGCATTATTAGGGAAAAGCAAAATTACTAGGGAATTCATACTACATCATTTTTTTAAAATTTGAATCCTCGGATAATTGAACTGGAAACTATGTCAAACCAATCCAATTAAAAATAATATATTGGCTATGACTACACTATTCAAAAAGCAGCAGGATTAATATTTTTAAATCGTATTTTTTAGTTATACTTACGCAAAATTTTTACAATCACAATTTAAAAAGGAGCTATAAGCAGAGAAAAGCATAAAAAGTCCTGTTATTAACATAACACAAATATAACTAAAAACAAATTATTGCTTTTAGTTTCTCTTTATTTCGTTCCATTTCCTCTCATAATTTAAATAGAGGGGGAAACCTTTTAGCCTCCATCAAAAGCCATAAACACTATATGAAGGGGAAAAAAGCATTATCTAATTAATTAATTTTTGTGAATGGAATTTCGAAACTATAGCTGGGGCTTTTGTTTCCTTTTGAGATAGATAACATTTTTTTCTTTATCTTTCATTTTAGTATTAACTTCAAATAAAAAAGGTTTTACGTCCTTTTTTTATCGTACATAGAAAATGGAGCCTTGTTTTGCATAAACATTACGGGATAATTTTCATGGTATAACTGAAACTTATTTTCTATCAGTATACGTTCTTATCATTTTTATTACATAAAAAATCTTTTGAGTGCAGTTTTATTAGTAAAATAACATCAAGAAAATTTTCAGAGTCCATTAAGTAAACAAATGTGTATAAGAGAAGAGAAGAAGATCAATAAAAAATTGTGCTTTAAAATAATGTTTATACGTAATGAAAAGACAATTCCTTAATTATTTGAACTATAATTTTCCTTTTTTAATTTCAAGTAAAGAATTTGAATGAAAAGCAATCCTTGTTATATATCTAAGAATTTTTATATTTTTAAACAAATGGAATTTGTGAATCAACCTTTTTATCAAATTTTAATGATTGTACCTTTTAATAAGCCTCCTTGTTATCAATAAAGTTTCCTTATAAAAATTTTACAAAATTAGAGGTACTTTTCAAAAATTTTCATATTTATTTGTTTCGCCCTTACACAGAAATATGCTTGTAATTTATAGAACCCTTCCTTTTTTTGCATTTTCGCATATAGAAAAATATAAAAAACATTTTTTAATTAAATCAAAATTAATTAATCAAATTTAATTAAAACTAACCAATAAACTAATTTAATTAAAACTAATCAACTAAGTAATTAAATTAAACTATTTATTAATTTATTTATTTAATTATTTAATTTATTAACTAATTTAATTATTTATTTAATTAAAATAAATCAACTAATTTAATTAAAACTAATCAATTAAATCAAAAAGCATTTTTTAAGTTAAATCAATTGTTATAATTCATTATAAATACATATAAAACATAGTAAATATATCAAATCTACATAGTAAATATATCGAATAATCAGAGCAGTTTGATAAATATTTTACATATATCTAATTAAATTACATACATGAAATATTAGAATTCTTAAAAACTTTTAATTAACAATACAATTTACTCTAAAGTTTCGAATACATAAATATCAAATCGAATACATAAATACAAAAATATACATAAATACAAAAATCAAAAGGTCCTTGCGTCTATTTTTTAAGCCATAATACGGCTGTGAATACAAAGCGAACATATACATTCCCAGTAGTGAACGTTCCTTGAACCGTACCAGCCGTATCTGCATTTTGAACCGATGAGTGGCGCTGCTATCAGTCATTTAAGGTGGCGGTTGCTCTTCAGGCGTCCACAGCTTGTGAACAGCGAAGTGTTATTCGTTTTTTATGGAGCAAGGCACAAACGCGCATAGCAATTCACAGGGAAATGCAGCCCACGTACTCGGAAAAGTGTCTCTCTTTGAGAAGTGTTCGATGGTGGTGTTGTGAGTTTCAAAAAGGTCGTGAAAACTTGCATGAGAATACGCGCTCACTGGGAGAATCTGGAACACCCACCTTGCAGTTCAGACCTTGCCCCCTGTGATTTTCACGTTTTCGATCCACTGAAGAAGTTTCTGGCAGGACAGAGATTGACATGTGACGAAGAAGCCAAGAACGCGGTCTGACGGTGGTTCCACAGGCAGCCGGAAGAGTTCTACCTCAGGGGAATCTCTAATTTAGTGCTGCGACGGGGCAAATGTCTGAACAGGTGTGGTGACTATGTGGAGAAATAATGTAATAACACTGCGTATATTTGCAAATATCGTATGTACTCATTTCTGTCGAATAAAAAATAGGCTCGAGGACTTTTTGATTTGCCCTCGTAAATTGCTGTGTTTTTGTTCGCAAAAGAAAAAAAATAACCCACAATCACCTCTGAGCCAGTATCCCCAGTGGTATTGCTCTCGACATGGAGGACTTAGTGACCAGGACATATTTAACGCACGACAGCCACCACACACATGGAGAATCTTTGGCTGGCGAGTTCGAGCTCGCAAGCCAAGGAATGCGAAGCCAATGCTCTATAACCAGGCTACCAAAGCCCTAATTTTTTATAAGGAAAGTTATAATGAACATTATATTCTGTATATATTGAACAGATAAAAGTTCAAACGTTATTTTCTGTATATATTGAACATATAAAAGTTCAAATATTTTATTTTGTACATATTGAACTGACAAAAGTTCACTTAATAGAGAATTTCGATGCATTGTAAATCGGAGAGTAATTGTAAATCTGAGAATAATAATAATAATAATAAATTCAAAACTATTTATTATTATTATTATTATTATTACTATTATTATCGATTAATTTCCATGATTCTTACGAATAATCTAGACAGTCATAATAAACAGCTCTCATTTTACAACTTTTATGTAAGAAAGAAAATAAAATGAAAAGACGAGAAATTTTTTTATTCAATAAGAGATGACCGAATAACTTTTTTATAAGTTATTTTTCTAAATCTAGATAATTTTTTTTAAAGCTTCAATAGTATTAATGTCTTTGAAAACAGTAAAAAAATATCGCAAGCTCTTTACCTAAAGCATGCCCTTGCTACTTTTATCACTGATTACCTGATAATAACGTTCTTTGATCATTTTTTACTTTTATTCCGGATAGTTCTTTGAATATTTTTACCCTTATTCTGGATTGTTCTTTATTCTTTATCATCCCAGAACGGAGCTGATTACCATTAAAATTATAAAAATGACTGCTTGTTATTGAGCTCCAGATCAAGCAGTAATTCTTTTGTTTAGTGAAATTTGACTCTTGGGGCAGAATAATGATGCGATTTCGCCCCTAAGTTTATTTCTATAACTACTACACAGGGAAAAGTCGATTCCAAGAGTCCAATTTGTTATAAGACATAAAAATGAACAAACTTGTTTCAATTATGATTGTATGAACTGAAATCGTATTTTATAACTTTAATTTAAGTAATAAACAAGAAAGGATTCAAAGAATCTCTAAAAACTCATCACAGGGAATATTTTAAGCCAATTATAGTAAATTGCATTGAATTCGATACAGCTGAGCCAGTCAACTACTATTTTCTTTGCCCTTCATTGTTATGTATTGTTTTGTTGCTATACTACTTTGCTATTCCAACTACTTAGTTCTGTTGCTAGTTTACTACTATTACTACTTTTCAACATTTTTTAAATGATCAGGAAATAGGAGAATTTAAGAAGAAATTGCATAACATATCTGACTGGGATAATATCTCACGATATCCTCAAGGAGATTTTGCTGGGCTAAACATAAATTTGAAATGTTAATTAAAATGATTGTAGAAATTATATGAAGAATTTATATACTTGTATCTTCAACATTCCAGTTTCATTCCTAATATTGCTTTCTTCAGCGACTTGAGAATGTATATACTTCCCAATATTTCTGCTGAATAAATATGGAGTAATCATCAAAAGAAATATGAGCATTTTCCTTTTAAAGAGATTCACACAAGTATTTGAAAATGGTTTATCTACAAATTATCCTCTATAATTTTTTTCAGTCAAGACTATTCTGCAGATTGAAATTCTCAACTTATTTTATTCCAAATTATTTCTTTCCACTAAAATCAAATAGAGAATCGATCTTTTATTTACATATCAGTTTCTATTCTTCAAAAAAAAATTGAAAATTCATTAAAAAAATATCAAACCAAACGTTTTGGAGATTTTTTTTTTGCATTTTTCTGCATATTTATAGCATTTATTAAAACATTTTAATTAAAAAATTTTATAAATTTATTATTATAGTTAAAATTTCAATTCCAATATGTTAAAATTTTAATGTTTTCTAGATCTGCCAACATTTTAAGGAAATTTGCATTTGACGCGTTAGTTTTAATATTAATATTTTGAAATGACATTATATTCTTCTTGAGAGTACTAAAATACATTGTTATTATATTTAGAATCTGTTTGTATATATATTTAAGAATTGAGTGTTTTAGAACATTTAAAATTAATATTCTTTGTTATTTCCTGATAAGAAGAGAAGACCATCTCATACCCACTTCTCCATGACTATTCTGATCAATGAACCGTTTGGTAGGCGTGTTACGGGAATTTTATTTTAACAAAATGGATACAGTTGAAAAAACAAAAAAATAATTATATACAGGATTTACAAGCATATAAAAAATGGTAATAAGATGATACCATTTACAAAAAGATTCAACTTCAAAAAATATTTTGGTTATAACATGCAGAAAGATAAAATGTGTACAAATAATCATGAATTCCGCGTTCACTTATTATCAAGCATTAGTAGATGAGGATACCGTAATGAAAATCAAATGGAAAATAATTTGGTTAATGGAAACGAAATTCTGTTCTATTGAAATTTGAATGCAAATATAAAATATGAGTTTTTGGGGATAGTTTCGTCCCTTTGTCTTTGAAAGCATAACGATGTTGTGAGCTAGGGAGGCAGGAAGATATCTCCATTTTTAATTATAAATTTAATTATCCTATGGATTTTTTTTGCTTGGAGAGGAAGTTACTAGCCACCATTTTCAGCCATTTTTATTTATGGTTTGGTGAAAAATTTTTGAAATGCAATGGATTGTGAGAATACATTCCATTATATATTATGAATATTATACATTCCTTTATATATCTGCTCATATTCTCAATAACAAATATAAAAATCAATTTGTTTTGCAAATAAGAATCTAAACATGTAAAATTATAAACGTTGATGGTACTTTTCCAGTTAGGCAGGTGCGAACCAAAAATCCCCAAATAATGTAGAATTCTTCCAAATTTACAGTGATTTTAAAGAGAAAAGTAGCCAAAAAATGTAAAACTAAGCCAAATTTCTTTGGTGAGTTTGAGCCCGGCTAATGAAAAAGTACCACTTTGATTCATAATGGTATGAAAAACACTTGCATCGGCATGTTAAAAAAAAAATTCAATTTTACACTTTCCGTACTCAAAATAATCGTTATCAAAGTATATTAAATAACATTTTCAAAAAAAATAATTTTTTTTTCATATTTCGCGAGGAATTTTATAAACAATAATTTTTAATAAAGTAGTTTCATTAATATCAATTTTCTTGTTCTTTTAAAATAATTGTCAGCTTAATTGTCTAGACTTTAAAGTTCGTTATTATAAATACTGTGGAATATTGAAATCTGATTCATTAATAGATGCAGCCTCCAGATTAGAATCTAAATGTATTAGATAAATTTATAAATTTCTACTTATTAGATAAATAATTAATATAATTTAAATATTACATTAATAATTTAAATATATTAACACAATTTATTACACTAGCATCCTAAAATATTAAAATAGCATAATGTATAAAGTCAAATTATTAGATAAGTCACATATGTTTAAAATGTAGCATGATACTTTTTAAAAATATAAAATAAAGTGATTAGAATAATAATAATAACCAAACATAATTAAAAAATTGTTATTATGAAGATTAGTAAAATTTTCTGACAAGCGATTATGCAATACTTCGCATTTTAGGAACAGAAATGGATAACCATCTAAATTTCTTACATCTAACACATCTGAAATTAAATGAAGCTGTATCTGTACAGTAGCATTAAATCAATATAAATTCCTTCTTAGTTAATTCTAATTGGAATGATGCAAATTCGAAGTGCATGCGAAGGAAAAAATTATAAGTTCAGACATTCTAAGCTAAATATATCCTAAGTTTATTTAAGTTATCACAATTACTCCGTGAAAAACCATATAAATCCTAATTCCATCAGCTGAGCCATGATTGGACAAATAATACAAAATCAATTTCATTTCTGCTTTTCTAAGCGGAACATAAATATAGAAAATGTTTTAAATCCACTTTCAAAAAAATTCAGAAGATAAATCAATTCATAACGGAATTCTTTTCGGGATATTCTTAATACTCAGTCTGTTTCATTGGAACTGCATTGGGTCTATAACAAATACGATAATTGTATCAAGTATGCCCGATGGCGGTAAATTTGTACCTCAAATGAAATAAGAGCCAATTTTCTTCTACTTCAGTGAATAAGTGGAGTGTGGAAATAAAATTCTTCATTTAATTGGGTAAAATCACAGGAAATTCATGAAAAGATAACGCGCTGTGGCTTATATTTTAGCTCTTCAATGTTTAGCCACCAAACATTTTTAACTCTCTTCTTTCTGCAAATGTATCTATTTATTCGTGAAATTAAATTAAATTTATTTTCCGGACGCTGACCTAAGCCTTCTATGATCGGAATTTAGATCTGAGATTGCTCCGGATTTCAGGTTCTGTGAACAAGATTTAAGAGAAATTTGCATGCAACTGGAAGCTGTTGACTATTTCCGTTTGCGTTTTAAAAAGAAATTCTTAAATGGAAAGGATTATGCGATAGTACATTCTTCATGGTTGATGGCCAATAACTGCACATTTTTAAAGGATGTTAAGAAGAATTTAATACTGACATTAATGTTTATTATTTTAATGTAAAATTCAATGAATTAAAATTGAGAATTGTGCTTTCCAATCATTACAGTGTAAAAAAATACACAATAAGTATACTTACTTGCAAGTTAATACGATAAAGAATAATTATTGTAATAAATATTTAGAATTCCTGATTTCTTATATATAAATCTAATATGTTTTTTTATAAAGGTATCTATAATTTTGCGAATTAACCCTTCTTTGCATGATGAGGGAAATTTCCATCATAAAATTTAGTGAGCAAAAATTGTACTCAGAAGAGGTGTACGGTAAATATTTTTACTGGCAATTTTTCTCATGACTGTTATGTAATAAGGAGCATAGCAAATAATAATAACAAATAAAAAAAACAAAATGTCAAAACTATTATAGCAAAATTATTATATTTGAACTTATTCCGCTATTCGTTGTGGTTATAAGAAACGGGTATTTCTTTAATATTTTTTATAACTAATATGAGATATTTTTTCTCTTTCTAATGAAAGCGATAATGAGAAGAGGAATTTATAAGAGAGGGACATTGAGTATTTTGCACTGAGCTGAACGTGTACATTTAAATAATGATAGATATTTCCTTCATACTATTTTTTTAATTATTTCATACTATATATTTATACCAGGATTTCGCAGATATTATCCCTTTAACATAGAACATGACTTCTATTGCTCTAATTTATTTAAAAACAAAAAAAAATCATGCAAAGAAGGGTTAAGTCAATTTGTGTCCCCGGAAAATGTATCATCCACGTCAGTCTAACATTCAAAATAACTCTGCTCATAAGAGTAGTAAAAGTAGCACGATGTGGCATTATAGATAACAAAGCAGTTTAGTAATTTAGTTACGTACAATTCCTCTTATTAACAATAATCTAGTTTTTATCATATGAATGACACCAATTTTGCCTTTCTAAGCGTTTTAAAGGATGCATTTTAAATTCAACTTTATTAAATCAAAATTAAGAAAGACCATGAGCATAAGGTAGTAATGTTTAATTTTCAATGCTATTCAAACAACCTTTATTGAATTCGAATGACTTAAGTTTTTGAAGTAAAATATTTTTCAGAAAGATATTTTGCTACAAACTTGGGAACTTATCCACTTTCATGGAAGATACGAATTATTGTCAAGTGAATTTGTTCAATTAGATACTGAACTGAAAAATAATCAGAATTTAAAAGAAATTAGTCTATATTAATCTATCATTGAGGTATGATAGAAATTGAAATCGAATATTAAGATCTATTTCACATAAATGTCACCGACATAAATGTCACCGCATGGAATATAAAAGGGATAGGAAACTTAATTTTCTAAGCAACAATATTTACTTTTTCCACTAATTATGTCAATAATTATCCTTGCTTGTGCGTAATTTTTGAAATTAAAATCCGTTTTTTTTCCTTTAATATAGAATTTCTTTGCCCTTTAAAACTTCGAAACGTATTATATTTTAAAATTCTTCAAGAGAATGACTTTGTTTAAACTTTTGTTTAAAATCACAACATCTCTCATTATTAGAATTATTTAATCTTCTCACAATTTCAAAGAATTTCTGCATCACTTAACTATAAAGGTGTCACATTCTGCATAAAATTGTACCTTTCATTTTCGAATCGTCAGCAGTCCGATGGAAAAAGTTTTTGAATTATTTCTAATAAAAGAGAGGAAAATACCACTGGTTTTTCTTTCAAAAAGTTTGCTTTCAGTAAAAGAAACCAGAACTTTAAAAACTAAAAGTTTCTACGGTATTTTCCAAGATGTATTTCAACCATTAATCTGAATACGCGGACAACTTTGCAACAATAAACGGATTTATGTAAAATTTGAAAATAAAACTAAACAAATATTTCTTTAAAATATTTTGATAACATTATAAACTTATTTTTTGTTGCCCTATTCTCGCATGGAAATATAATTTTGAGCTTGTATTCATTTTTATAATCTTTCACGGCATAGTTACAGGATTTTTTAAGTGTGCCTTACTGCAACATAAAATTTATGAGTTTCATAAAATCCATAACACAAATTTAGCTTAGTGACAGAAATTTTCAGCAATTTCATGCAAGAGTAAGTATAAGTAATAACTTTTCTCTCCAGCCTAGACATTAATGATGAAAGTTTCCAGAACAGCATGAATTGCAGCTATGAATCTCTTTCAGAAAGAGGGACGAAATGTTTATCAGCAGTGAATATTTTCACTGCTGAAAGTAAATCCATCAACTGTTTCTGTGACACTCTCATAGCTGAATATAAATGTTTACAAAATAGGGTCATAAACTTCTTCAGATTAAAAGCAAAACCACTGAAAATAGTTCCAGGTTCATCTTTATGCGAAGCGACGATTAAACCTCACGTACGTTTTTACTTTTGTAATCCGTCTTGTTAAAAGTAGAATAATTATTAATATGACCATTATAAATAAATAATCTATTGGAATTACAATAATTTAATTCAGATTTATTATAAATTCAGCGTTTTGATAAATATATTAAATTTTTGTGCATAAAGCTGCCATTATAAGATGCATTTAATCGCTAAATCAAAATGCAACATAATGTCGAAGTCAATTGACTCATAAGTTGCAGAAATAAGTGTTTGTATTGTACATTGTGAGTAACATTGAATTCAATTAAAGACTGAGCAAAAATATAGCATTTGGAATGAACTGGTTTATGGTGAAAAAAGTTGGCGATGATGTTATTCCAGTAATGTTATCGTCTTGCATCAATTTATAAGCTCAAAAAATATGGCCCTGTTGTTGTTACTTATAGCACTTGTCATATTAGACAAGCTCCCCGCTGACACAACAGAAGATTTAAGCCGAAAGAAACATATCTTGATTTTGAAGTAGTGCCAAATAGGGGCAAGAGTAAGACTTAGCTACACACTCGCCACATTTGCTTGCACAGCCTCTTTTTACAGGGGAGAACATTCACACAGCTCACAGATAACACACAGAAAAACAGCCATGCCCGAACCGGGACTCCCAGAACACAAGGAAGACGCGCTACCTCTGCTCCAGAAATCAGGCAAATTTGGCCCTAAAATATATATTCAACAGATTAAAGGGGAAAACTTGAACAAATAACATGGCTTTCAGACAAAGGAACACCTTTTTATTCGAAACATCTTCAGACTTGGAAACGAAATACCATCGTTCTTAGCTTCATGTTAGACCTAATAATACATCCATAAAAACACGTCTAAAAACATTTTTTTTTAATTTAGGTAATTTTTATTTGATTAACTCCTTACTTCGTTGAAATTGAATCTTGGTGATAGTTTAGAACAGTAATTATTTTAACAGTCCAACTGCTTAACATCAAGTTTTTGACGAGTTCATTTATAATCTGCATGCAATCGGATAATGTTTTTATTTATTACTGTTAAACATGACTTATGAATATATTTTAAAAACTTATAAGAAGGAAATAATTACTGTAATGTAAAGATACAATAATACAACTTTTTACATTATGTAGAGTTATGGAAATTCGATGTTTTCTTTTCCTTAAGAAATCAAATTTTGTGAAAGCTGTAAAAACATAAATTTTATGCCAACAATATTATGGGTTCTTTTTACTCCTTTGACAATGCTTGTATTTGCTATTTGCATGTATTGACACTTTTATTGGTATTAATAGTTATTAGGCTATTACTTTGGATCAAGACACATGCTTTAAGTTTTAAATTTAATAATCTTTTTGAGGTTGAAAATACTCTATTTTTTATTTATCTATCACAGAACCAATATTGCACTTCATATATTTATGGTCCATGGATAAGAATGTATCTCAGCATTTGAAGATTTGTCTATTTGTACAAATAAAGTATAAACAAATTTGTTTTAAAAAATTAGAGAGGATGAAAAGGAAATAAAGAAATGCTTGTTATTTATCATCAAATCTGTTTATATGTTTTTCTTTCTGTTTTCAAAAATGTTGTTGCTTCAAATTAAACAACAAGTAAAAAGAGAATATTTTGTCTTAACACTATCCATACCAAACCACTAACTAAAGATTAAAAATTGATTAGAAACATATGAAATGGTGAATTAAACTTTTTTTCCATAAGGGATATAGATATATACACAAATGACTTTTATATAAATTTGGAAAAAATCATTTAAATGTTAAAGGATTATTTTTCACAATATACTCAATGCATAAACCAAATATTGTTTATTCATAGAATGTGAAAAACGCCAACATCATCTTTTATCCTCATTAAATAATAAAATGAATCTAGTGAACATAAAAATGAAATACGAAACCGGAGTCGAAGAATTTTTAATAATTTCTTTCAATATATAAAAAATGGATTTTGTTGAATAAATATTCATTTTTATCCATTCTTTCACGCGCAGTAAGATATGAAAACTTGTCTAATCCCAGATAAAAATAAATAACATTTCCATCTAACTTTTTTTATATTTCATGTCATAAAATTGTATTTAGTAAAAATATTCCTTTTTTAAAAACATTATGAGGAACTGTAACTTTATATTTAATTTTCTATTTCCTGCATAGTAAAATACAGAAATCAGACACATTTTTCTTCTCAAATTGAAATGTACAGTTATAAAATTTTAAGCTTTTACAAAATGAAAATTAAGTGCCAGAATTTTTTTCGCACTTTCAAGAAAGGTTATTTTGTGAAAATTAGTTATTTTACGAAGTAAAATAACAACAAAACTCATGATAAAATTAGGGGTTTTAAATTTATTTCTGCCTTTCTGGAAACTCATTTAATTAGAACTTTTATAATATCATGATCGTAGATATTTTATCGTTCCAGACAGACACACATAAAAATGTTTCTGAAGAATAAATAAACCTAAAAAATTATCTGTATAAGATTACAAACGGCTCTGAAAAAGAATTATAATTTCAAACTTCGCAAATAGAAATTCGATTTAAATTTCTCATTCCATAACAAAATATTTATATGCTTTCTAGTAATTTTGATTGTCAGATTGGCGCATCTATTGAATAAATACCAAGGTTATAAATCATATTAAATATTTTTTTAAACAATCTAATGTCTATAATAAAATGAAAAATTTTTAATTCTTTGGAATTCATACTATGTTTAGATAAATGCTTCGAAATGTGATATTTATTATTTTAAACCATGGAATATCGATAAATTATTTTTAAAAAAATTTCAAATCAATTAAAAAATTTAAAATATTAGTTTTCATAAATAAATTTAATATGGTGTTGTACTAGCATTTTATTAACTTAGTTAAATACAAAATTTTAGAAGACAAAGTATTTTTTTCTGCAATGCAAAGCAATTTTTAATCGCTTATTGAATTCATAAAAACATAGCATTTTTCAATAGAAGCACTTGTATGTCTCGTCTCGTGATCACCAAGGCTACTTTTTAATGTAAATTATTAACTTCTGCTATTTCAGCACTATTTTCAAAAAAAAAAAAAATTCAATAATTTATTTTATCTCTAAGCAGAAATACTAAGAAATAATTTAATAAACTTTTTCTAGAGATTCAGAAGCAATTGAGACAAAGATATTAACTACAAATTCCCACATTAATTTATTTCATCAATTCTAATAATCAAGCAACAACTTTTAAACTCCTTTTTCTACAACTGTAGCTTACAATATTAAAAAAGAACTTACACACTATCTACACATTCAACATTATCACACATCAATTATTATTACCGATCCCATTAATACAAGAAACAATGCTTTCTAAAACTATCTGAAGGTCTATTTAAATATCCTAAACACAAATGGTTGGTTTTCTGCACTTTCTTTCTTGTGATCACTACGTGTTTTCCAAATCTAAATCCATGCGGTATTTTAGTTTAGAAGTTTCCTTGTCTATTGCCTTTTTTAAAAAATTTAAGGTAGTCACATGAAAAGAGGACGTCCATGTGCATTTTCTTGCTTGATCACGTGCTTTTTCTTGCTTTGATTCACGTGCTCTTAAGATCACGAGCTTTCCAGATCTAACTATGTGGTTCTTTGATTGAGAAGTTTCCGTATCTAATGCTTTGTTAATTTTTTTTGTTTATAAAGAAAATCATATGAAAAGAGGACGCTCATAAATCAAAACAATTTGAATGGTCAGATACTGGTGATATGTTTCATTTTATAGTTAATTCTGCAAAATTTTGACATTTTAAAAGACTTATGTAATGATTGAATTGAAAGTATTCAGATGAGATACAATGATTCTTAAGTTCACTGATCTCAAAAAGAAGAAAATTTCAAATTAATTTCGGAATAATTCATTATTTGAAAATTATTTCCAATCAAATTACAAAAATAATTGTAATAAACTTTTAAAGATCTGAATTTTGTTATTCAATTTGATATAATTATCGAAAACGGATATTATGCAATAATTGAAGAAATGCTACTTTCTACTCAAGTAAATGTCATAGGACGCATTAATCCTTTATCATTCCACCAAATATTGATAAATCATTCTTAATGAAAGAATTTTAAACCAGCATTGCTTCAGAATTTTATTTAAATAACAAGTTCGACAATCGGAAAACCATGAAAACATTGATCCTTTTCCCCAGGAGATTTCAATCAAGGAGAACACGATAAAAGTATTCAAAGGAAAATCACTACAGATAAATTCGATCCAGAAAAGGCGAGCACTTTCACTTGTTATCGATATTTTAAATTCAAAGTTTTAATTATTTCATCGCATTGTCTTTTAAGGAGAAGATTACTAAAAATATACAGTTTAAAGAAGAGAAAATATAAAAAAAAAATATTCTTAACTAAAATATATTTTTTTTAATCGGGAAATACCAATGATTAACAGTGTGTGAAAAGAAATAATTAATGATGCTTAAACTCATGTTATATGATGCGTGAAGTTAATTAGCTTAGGAGAAATAAAGTAATAGATTTAAACCTCGAAATCTGGGAAGGCGTTAAAAGTTTTAAATACGGGCCTCACTTAAAAACAATTAAATGGTCTGTTAATCTGTCTTACAATTTCCAGTTTTGCATCCGATAATAAAAAATCATATATATATGGAATGTAATCCATATTAATTTTGATTGATAACAAGTTGCAGAATCATGATCCAAAATTATGGAAAAAATACATGTTGAATTGCCAATTTTGTTTTTATTCGACCTTAACAAACACAGTATAATAGCAGATGAAGGTTATACAGGAATAAACAGCGGAAAAAGAGGTGAAACATTTATCTCTGATCTTATACACCACGACACTCCCATAAATCACATACGTAAATTTTTCCGAGAGGGATTCTCACAAGTATTGACCTTATGTTAACCTTTAGATATGAGAAACGCTGAAATCAGTGATTTATTATTCATCTAATCGGCACTTGCAGTAATGAATGGTGCGTTATCTTTATAAACCTTCATTTGATTAATTAAACAGTTAAAGAGAATATGGATAAGGAAACAATAGAAAACCCTGGAATGTAGACACAATTGAAACCAGAGTACAAAATATCATTATATATATATATATATATATATATATATATATATATATATATATATAAATGACTTTGCGCCATATATTCTAAAATCATAAATAATCATAAATAGACAGACATTTTTTGAAAGGTATTTACATTTTATTCTCTGACATTATCTGCTTTTCTAATATTTCTATAGATAAAAGAAAGGCCAAATAATAAAAGATAAAGGTTAACGTCTTCAAAACATGTGCATATTATATCAATTAACAGTTTAAAAATAACAATTTGTTGGAACTAATTTGTCTTTTAACATTGCACATTTTATAAAAGTCGGAAATATTTTTTTAAAAAAAAATTCCTATAAACGTAATAAGTTATCTTTAAATTGTAATAAAAAATGTAAAACAAATATTTAAATTTTTTAGAGGAAATAAAAGAACAATTTTTAATTCATTTCGAGTAAAAATTATTTTTTCTCCTTCTTGAAAGAGGGGATTTTTGTATTTTTTTAAATTTATTATGTAGTCTTGAAATATAATTAAAGCTAGAAATGTTAGTTTTACGAATGCCTTTCCCATTGGAATAAATGTTGAAACAATTATTTACTGTTTAAATTAATGAGTCTATTATTTTTCATAGCACGAAATTTTGGTACTTTTCTGTTAGACGGGCAAAAAATCGCCAAATAATATAGAATTCTGCCAAATTTCTTACAGTGCCTTTAAAGCGAAATATTGTCAAATAATGTAAAATCCCGCAGTGTCTTTGACGATGTTTTTACTGGCGTCCGGCTAACAGTAAATTACCGTAATGTGAAGATTAATTTTTCACAGAATACATTTGATATAATAAAATATTTTCCAATTATTATTTTCACTTTTGTTTTAAGATATATCTATCTAAGTAGATTTTAAAGCAATAATTTATAATTTTAGGCAAGTTGGAATATCCTTAAAAGATTAATTTTATTCTGAACGTAACTCAGTTGAGATACCATGAACTATATTCATTAAATAAATGTATGGTTTTAAATCATTCGTAGATTTAATTAAAATAGCTTTTATTATTTTAATATATTCTTAAAATGTGTTAGATCAAGTCATTATAATTGTTTTATTGTTTAAAGTATTTATGTCGATGTTTCAAACAATCTGGGATTCTAACCATTTGACACCTCTGGGATATACATTTATTTTGGTGTAAGCTTTTAATTTTTTTAATTAACGCTCATATTAATTAAATTGTTTATCGTTTTAACTATCATTATCGTTATTTGTTGTTAACCGTGCTTATTGTTACTATTTGTTTTTTTCTGAAAATATTTTATCCGTTAGAGAAAGCAGATTTAGTGTGTTTTTAAAATAAATTTTATGTTTGCTTCGTTATAATCAATTATTTTGAAATTTCTATATAAATTGTATGTAAAGATGCTAAAAAATTAAATAGAAAATTAAATAGAAGTGTTTAACATGTTTATTTAATTTTATTTTTTAATTAGAATATTTTTAAAATTTGACACTGCGCAGTTAGATCGAAATTACACTAGTTTCTTTCTGTTAAACATCTAAAGTGTTATACTTTAATAATTAAAGAACAAAACACAATGTTGGCCCGACAAATCAACTAATAAAGAGGTTTTCATTGTCTCATGTTTCAGTCATCATTACTTTCAGAAGTATTATAATACATGTTTGAGATCATTTAGCAATGAAAACAAAATGTGCTTTGCTGAGCAAAATTCTATATTATAATGAAAATAATCAAATATTTTTGAAATATTATTTAAAAAAAACATTTTAATATTTTAGCCTGCATAATATTATGAAATTGGATGTAAAAAGGAAGATTAAATGCTTAAGCTTAGTTTTATAAACATAATTATTGGTTGTTTTTGCTGTTGATGTCGGCTCTCTCTGTTGGCATCCTCCTCTCAATTCTTCAGTCGGTTCCCTTTTTATCTCGATCTCAAAGGCCAACCCTCGGGGGCAAATAACCAATTAGGATAATTCCCAACTTTCATTGGATCATTTGACCTAAGTTAACTTTCCAATCACAAGAGAGGGGAAAACAGCGGCTAGCAAAGAAATGTCATCGCTCCGTTTTTATCTGCTGCCTTTTTCTCAAGAGAATGGAAGGGCATCTGCCACTGACCCCCATTATGCCGGTTTGAAGAGCGGGCGTCGTTTATCTGTTGACAGGGACACATCTGCTTCTCTTCCTAGTTGTTTGTTCTAACACATGTCCAGTTCATTGAAGATCACACATTTCGCTCAGATACTTTAGCTTGGCCGCGCTACTTAAATTTGAATATCAGGGGTCTGCATTCTCCGCATTTCACAAATTACTCAGCTATCTGTGGTTGCTTACCCATGGGAACGCAGTTTGCTATATTTCTACTTGTCACTTATCTCTAGACGTCACAAGAGCTTCAAATCTTTATTCCAGTATAGAAATCTGCATTTTGAAACCACTGAAATGTAGCAATGTCTTCTCATAATATGTAAGGCATCGTAATTAATATTTATTATTATAATTGTTGGTTATTTTTATAGTCCCAGAACTTCAGCATGGTATGCAAATTTCCAAATATGTGTGTTAAATACACAGAAATGCAACAAGTACTTTGTTCATGTAACTTTTAAGGTATCATAATTATTGACTAACAATTAATTCACGTTTTAAAGCTTTATTTAGAAAAGAGACAAGCGAGGTTGAAATATATCAATGTGTTTTCATCGCCAATTGTTTTAGTTTATCTGTGTGGATCATATTATAAAAAAATATATGATTAAAAAAAATCCTGAAATTTAAAAGATCGACTTAGTCACATTCATTATTCATTTTAAACATCATTTTTGATTAAATGTTTTTTAAAAAATGAACAAATTACAACAAATGTTAGATGATTTAAATCAAAGAAATGTAATTAAAATGAATGGATAACTTAATAAGATTCTTAATGGAAACGGCAGCAAAATGTATTCTCGCTAAAAAAGTTAAGTTCTTTTTTTTTTTCTTTTTTTTTGTAATTCACCTCCGAGAAAGATTTTTTTTTATTCTGAAGGAAAAGAAATCTATTTAGGAATGTAATTTAAATAAATGTTTTAAAAAGATCGAGGGAAAAATAAAAAACCCCATAGATCTACTGATTTTCATTTCAAACTTCAACACAGTGCTGAATGAAAAAAAAATCAAAAAAAGAGGTAAATTCTTCAAAGAAGATTGCATTTAACTTGATATTTGTAAGAAGGAAAACAAAATCAGAAAATCATCATTTCTTTCTCGCATTTTTTTTTTTTCTTTTTCCGCTGTGGCAACCGCTCGTTTTTATTACAACTTCTTATTCTGGAAGATTAACATTTCTTTCCATCCGAAAAATTAAGTTTTTATAGGCACCTAGGTTTTTTATGTTAATATATTTTATTGCATTTTCATTCAAGCAATACTTTATGGGTTAATGTTCTCGCTGTTTTCTTCTTTTGTTAAATTTCACATAGATATATAACTTTTAAGCTAAACGTTTCTGGATTTAAGATTTTAAATTCGTATGCCAAAGCATCCAATCGTTGTTTAACCGTGTTTATTTAAATCCATTCTTGTTTAGTTAAATTCATGTTTATCTATATTCTCTACCAAACGATTCTTTTTTTTTGTCTTCATGTATTTTAATTACTCTCTTTTGATTATTAATTGCATTTCTAACGTGGGAAAAAACATTGAGAATTTTGATATCTTTTAGAGATGGTCTTTCACCTCCAACAATTTGTATATTCTCTATCAATCTATTTTTTCTTTTGTTTTTTAATATTGCAATAATCTTCTACTTCATTGATCATTAAACCTCTTATATGAAAAGATAACAAAAAAAGTATTTAAAACTAAGCTTTTCCAGTCATTTTAAAGACTGTAGAGCATTTCGGCAGCATCGTAATCACTCTGTCAAATAACTATCTTTGTTCATAATTTTTTTGTATCTATCGTGATAGCATTTTTATTATTAATGCATTTACTAGAGACTCTGTTATAATAACACTGTTAAATGAATGTTAGATTTATATTTGGTATTTATATTTTTGCTTAGAAACATACGCATTTGTGTATACACATTCGTATACTACATGATTATATGAAATTTCTGCTTAAGGCTGAAATGATTTCGTAGAACTTGGATACAGTTTGAATATTTCAGCTTTCGAAATTATTTTCAAAAATGAGAAATGTTAGATATATGGAAAGCTCGAGGTGCATAATTAATACATTTCTCGAAACATTTAAAAGATGTTGAGGTTATTGGTTGATCTTGTACCTGGAGAATAGTTTGAATGATGGATACATTATCGATAGACATCGTAGGTTATATGACAAAAATAACATTTGTTTAGAAGAAAAAAATAGAGTTTTATTGTACATTTGGGTACAAAAGGAAATACAATACATGCATATAAGAAAAATAAAGATGCTTCATTTAAAAAAATCGTTTTTAGTAGGAGGTATGGTTTTCCCGGATGGCCAGCAACGTTGGATTTCTTTGAGACATCGATTAATTATTTTTATCAACAATAATTACTTTTGATTTCTTTTTCAACTTCACTTTCGATTATATAATTATTTTTTGATTTCAAACCTGGGATCAGTTGATTGAATGATATTTCTCAGACATTGTATCCGCTAAAAGAGAGGTGTGTCCTGACAGACGTTGCCAAAGAACTAACTAAAATATTTTTTAAAGCCTCAGAAGGAGCCGGTTGAAAAAATAGGCGTATAGAGAAAGTCATGAAATAAGAAGCTACATGATAAATCCAATCTATTGAGCTAAAAATAGAATAGGAGTGACCGAAAGTTCATCTTTAGCAGTCTGAGAAACCGTACTCCCCAATTAGGAGTTAATATGTAGTTCAGTAAATACTGAATATATTAGTAAATAAATAAAAATTATTCTTCTCAAAAATGTGAAATATTTGAAACATTGTTTTTTATCAACATTTTAGAAATAATAAATTAAAAAAATAAGAGGCAAAATGCCGTTATAGTATGATTTACGCAGAAGTACAGACAAATGCGTAAATGTCGAAAGAAGAAAGGTTGACAAAGAATGAATGCCGAAATGCTTTTTAAGGAATTTCTGTTAAAGAAATAGTCCTGGAATTAAGAGTATTGTTGTTAGCTTCATCAAAGATTGATTTTTAATGTATTTGTCTATAAAAAGACTTTTTTTTTAAATTCTGAGTCATTATCAAGCTTATATGAGTTATGTGTTTATGAATTTTAATGCTAAACCTCATTAAAATCTTCGCAGTGCAGATAATGTTTTCTCCAGTATTTTATCTAAAAGCGAGCGCCTTTCTGTTTGTTCAAGATAAAGGGAAAACTTTTAGCGCTTTCACGAAACTTGAATGGGAAGAAAAATTGATTTTGATAATTCTCTCTTTTTATACCAGCTCATAAAACACTGCCTGCATAAATTAGAATTTTCTTTTCTATTTTATGACATAAAACTGAGTTTCACATAAAGATTCATTCTGTTGATGACAGAAAGATATTTTACTAGATTTCCTATTTTGTAATTTTATAACAATTTTTGTAGAGGACCGTATTTTTAATTTAGAATATCTATAAAAAATTAAAATATTCATAATTTGACCAAATTAAATAACTTTTTTATAGAAAGATGCAAACAGAATTTATTATTTGCAATAATAATAGAATATTTCAATGAATTTATTGTTTGCAATAATAGTAGAATATTTCAATGAATTTATTGTTTGCAATAATAGTAGAATATTTGAAAGTATTTATTGTTTGCAATAATAGAATATTTCAAACCTGCTTAAATAATATTAATTTATGATTACAGAACCAATATGATTATAATTAAGAATATAAATCACGGATTTTTCAACATTTTATATTTTTTGTAGCCCTTCTTATTGAAGTTTTATTATCATTAAAATTTTACCTGCCCCATCAATTTATCTATTGATTGCATGTTGATTTCTCTTTACAAAAACTTTATAAAAGTGCTCCTTATCTTGGAAGAAAATAGCATGATTAATTATTTGAGAAATAAAAAAAAGTTTGAATTTAAGAAAGATTTTACAAGGAAATATTGTATAAAAAATATCTTTCAATTTTTTTTCTAAAAAATTATCGAAATTTAGGGAGAAACCTAATGGCACTAAATAGGTGTCATTAAAAAGACATTTTATGCCTAAGAAAATGCTGTTAAAAATCAGATTAGATCGTTTGAAATAATGTTTTCTTAAATTACCACTGAAAAACACCAACATCTTGTTTAATATGCTAACGATTCGTTTTTCTAAAAAAAGGCTCAAAGATGAACTTTATTTTAACTCTTTTGCACTAAGAAAAATAATTGGATACAAAACTGTTCACCTAATACAAAGGTTTGTTTATTGCTATGAAAGTAAATATACATGATTCTTTTAAGTCGAATTTCTTTGAAGAACTAATCTACATCTCTTAAGTATTATGTAGTCCTTTTTAACAATTAAATTTGAAAAATAAATAAAACGTTAAAACGATGCACATTCTTGAATGGTGCCTCAGAGGCACCATCGGAGGGGGCAAAGGGTTAAAAATGTAGATGCATCATTATGCTACATCTACATGTAATTTTATGACTTGTGGTGACTCTCTCTCTCTTTTTATAGTTGAGATTTTACTTAAGAGGCAAAAAAAATTCACACGAGTCTTTGACTTTATAACGTACATATTTTAATAGCAATTTATCTTTTTCCCATAGACAAATTGAATGAACAATGGTAACAAAAATGAAAAAAATTAACATCCTTTGTAAATTAGATTTCTCAAACATTTAGTGAATTTTAAACAAAAAAATAAATTTTTGCCTGCAATGCAAGAAATTAATAATAAACAAGTTATCGTACTGGCAGTTAATCAAATTGTATTAAATAATATTATTATTGTATTGTATTTATTGTATTTTAATAATATTATTATTGTATTGTATTTATTATATTTTAATGATATTATTAAAGTATTGTATTTATTATATTTTAATATTATTATTGTATTGTATTTATTATATTTTAATAATATTATTAATTCAGTTTCTTTCAATTAGCATTATCAGAAAATATCTAAAGAATAAAGTGTAATCTTATAAAAAATTGTAAATTATTAGAATTGTAAATTATAATTAACTTTTTATAATAGTGTAGGCGATAAAAAATTGGAAAAATAGTATTTTATATAAGAATGAACTGAAATATTTTTTCAAGGAACTAGAACATATAAAAAAATTTGATTTTGCAAATATTATATATCCAGAATACTCGCATGAAATAAGTAATAATATTCCCATCCCTGAAGAAAACGTTTCTATTTCTCTGACAACCATATTTCAAAAGAGCTTATTTAAATATCTATAATGGGCAATTTTTAATATCAATTATATGATCTGTTTTATTTCATGTAGTGGAAATATATTCGAATATTTAAATTTATTGCCATTACAAAAGATTATTTATATAATTTTAAACTTTAAAAAATCTTATTTATTTGCTTCTGTTTTACTTCCAAAAACAAAAACAGATTAGAAAATATTGACCACGAATTCCAGATGTCACTTGAAATCAAGTAAATTATGATTGAAATTTTAGTTAAACATAAAGTAAAACCGCTTCAATTTGTTTCAGCAATAGTTATTTTCTATAAATTTATTTTTCATGTCTTGAAAAAAATTGATATTTAAATTTTGTATCTTCATATTCAATATCTTTGCTTTAAAGATGTGAAAAAAATATGAGCTATTTTTAAAATTTATTAAAATATTAATGAGAAAAGAATGGATTTGAATTAAATGATAAAATTTTTCACATTTTATAATTTTCAATTTTAGTAAGATTTCAATCTAAATTCCTA
The DNA here is from genome assembly GCA_026289955.1 of Argiope argentata. Taxonomy (NCBI): domain Eukaryota; kingdom Metazoa; phylum Arthropoda; class Arachnida; order Araneae; family Araneidae; genus Argiope; species Argiope argentata. The sequence continues at coordinate 1,938,043 of JAOUZG010040073.1, forward strand.
ACGATTTTTAGTACAAGATAGAACAGTTTTTCAGAGCAAGGTATTTTTAGTACCACTTTCTTCTAGTTAAATTCAAGGTGAAATTTTTACCACTACACAAACAATATAACCATTGATGCTTTTGGTCTTTTATTATGATTTACTTTGTCGAAATGAGTCCAAGCAACTTTTCCCTTCTTATTTCTTTTCGAGTTGTTCGTAATGTCAATTCCAGTAATGGAGTTTGGATGACAGTAAAAGTGTCGAATTTCTATACTTTTGGAACTTAGCTCGAATCCTTCACATTTTGCCTAGTATTTCTTTTTTATTCGATGAGCTATATTTATTTGATAAACAGCAACAATGATATCACATTGAAGCTTTTTATTTTCTCTTAGATATAATATAATCGAAAATAAAATGAATAAAATATGAAAATAGAAGAATCAAAGAAGAGGGTAATAAAACATGTTTTTTTTTTTCAAATTCTGACAGATGGTAGAACTCTTCCGTTGCTTTGAAGGATTAAAAAAAATGAACAGGCATGACCAAAACTGAAATCAGAAGTCAAAAGAAAATGGCGGATTAACCATAATCCCGAATAGTTAGATATATCGTTTACTATACGTATTTTATCTCCATTATTATTAACTAAGAACTTTGAGTTTCAATTTGACTTAATAATAAAATATTTCCAAAATGGGATTCTTTTTCTACCATAAATATGTATGTTTTCTCTTCCACGGGTAGTAAATATGTGAATGCTAGCGTTATCTCTTTCGTATAGTAAAATAAAGAATTGAATAAAATATATTTACAATATCTTAAAGCTAAAAAAATAAGAAACCGCATTTTCGTCTTTAGAGCATTCAAAACGCAGTTAACTAAATATTTTAATTTGTTTGATGAGCAAGATTTTTTAAAATTATGTTGTTGTTACTTATGGCACTTAGGCAAGTCCATTGATAAAGACAGCGTTTTATATCTAGTTGGGGCAGTAGCTTCTAAGGATGAAGCTCCTAAGAACCCTGGAACAGAAGTCTGATTTCTAGCTCAGATGAAGATGACACACTCTCTCCCTTGCACTACGTCTTTCTGCAAAAGGGCTCTTTCACACACTTCAGAAATAGAACACAGGGTAAAGAACAACCATGCCCGAATCAAGACTAGAACCTAGAAAGCGCAGATCACAAGAAAGATGCACTAATACTAGGCCAGGAAACTGGGTTTTTAATTATTAATAATGCAAAATAAAATATGGAGTTTATTGTATCATCATTCCTACGTTATATTTTTAAATGAGATGAATATATGATATAAAATAAAACTCAAAATATCCTCGATAGGTTTTTATCATGTCAGAACATGATATTGGTCTTGGAATGAGGTTTGTAGTATCAACAAAAATCCGTTGGCGAAAATTTGAAATTTTATTATATTCACAAGCATTTCAAAAAATCAGATTTTAATAACGTGTTGTCATTTGAATTTACAAAAGCTCTGACTTAAAAAAATTAATTACTATCGCAAATAATACCCAGAAAAATGTCATTTTGAGCATGGGATTATACGAAATGAAATGTATAGAAAATGTGATATTTTTAAAACAATAAAGGCGAGACAAAGTGTTGTTTGGATCGTTTGCAATGCTAAAGTGACTCATTCGATAAAACAATTAAAATGAATAAAAATATTATTTAATTTGCACGAGCACGTGGTGCTTGGTCTTTCAAGAAATGATGTTCTGGCATGATACATTGAAATATGCATAGCGGATTTAATTTAAATTTTTTGTGTGTTTGTTTCATAACTTGAAATTGATATAGCAATCTCATCTAATTATCGATATGATGGTAATAAAACAAGACTAGGATTTATATCTCAACTTTCTAGATATTATACGGTGTTTTTAGTTTAATTTACCAATCTAAACTTAATAGAAATATTTCTCATGAAATCTGTCTTGTATAGTTTATGTTTTTATATTACAACAACTAATTATAAACACTTAATAATTTTAAAAAACTGAGAGATAAAGCTGTCATGTAGTACTTTATTGACCTTAATTGAATTACATTTTAAACAATTTATGACTCTCGGCTCAAAATATGATTATTATCTCCATTTGTTAGAGATCAATAGTAATCTACATGACTGGAATAAAGTTGAAAACTGTTTCAAGAATATAAGGTTAATTAATCGTTGAAATTCTTATGTGGCTATATACTTTTTTGAGAGGAAATGGTTAATTTTATTTTAGAAAGAATTTTATATGATGTAATATTTATTTATTCTAAATAAAATTTTGCAAAGGAAAGGTAATATATAAACAATAATTCTAACTGCATTGGTAATACATTTGCATTTAATCGATCATCATTGCCATCAATTCATAAACGAGCAAATATGAATAATTTTGTTTTAAATCTTATGTCTGCCAACTCATGATAAAACGTTTTATTAAAATACAAAATTTTGAGGTACTTTTCATTACTCTTGTTTTTCTTATAAAATGAATGAAAGTTTTTAAGTTTATTTTTGTTGTCAAGAAAATTAAGTTTTCATAATTCAAATAAGCATCTAAAAAAGCAACCATTTCTGTATTAAGAAATAATCAATCATTCTGTAAAACCTTTTTTACCATCATTCTAAAAAGGGAAATATATTTTAAAGTTATTGTTATACATATTGAATTAGAAGAATATGTATTAGAATTATTAGAATATATATACATATTTTTACAATTTTAAAACAGAAAGGAAGTATTATAATAACATCTATATTTCAACTTGATACTGAACATTTATCCTTCAGTAACAGTTCAATAACTACATATTTTTTTAATATTTAATTTTTAGACAAAAAATAATGGAATAACCTTTTGCAAAATATCTTTTATAAGTCTTTTTCCCCTATTATCAAAAGAGATAATTACTGTAATAAAAACCGCCGTCTCATAAACTATCATTGATACACGATTCCCCGAAGACACATAAAATTATTTATATGCTTGCTAGTTTTCTTTAGTACTTCAATTTTATCTCTAATAAAAAAGAAAACCGCACCAATACCTTTTAATATACTAAAATTATTTGAATCCAGACCTTCTTGGAATTGCACCTGTTAATTATTCCATTTTATCAATTACATGGATGATCTGTTATAGCAAGAATTCAATAAAAGCTTCAACTTTAGGAAAAAAAGATCTTCGTTAGTTTCAGCAAAAAGCTATGAAATGGAGAAAAGAACTCTTAGTTCTGAACAAAATGAATGTTAGATCATCTAAGAAGTATTGTGCATCGGATGGTGGTTTTTCCTATAAGTTCTCAAAAAATGCAAAGTGAGAAAACAGAAATATATATAAGTTCTTAACGTCTGACTACTTGCTGTGAAAATTAATTATATTTCTGAATAAATGTTTTTGTTAGTTGATTTTTGAGTTTGGGAGGGGGAAATTATTGTTGAGAGAAAAGAGGAATAAAATATTAATGTACTATTCTTCTTTCAAAATAATTATTGTATATAAAGAAAGGCAGCTGATGTTGTGGAAATTTCAAAATAACTATTAATTATTAAATGAATATTAATAAACTTCAATTATATTGTTCATAACTTTACACATAGAATATGGAACAAATCTATTAGGTGAAAATTTGGAAGTACATCAAGAAGCAATTTTCAAATTGATTAAATATCCATTTAAAAGTGTCTTATGTCACATAAAATCGGTGACTAAAATTTGAAGAAAATCCTTTTCTTATTTTGTACTTAAATCTAGTGTGGTGGTTCTGTTTTAAACAAGATGACGTTGAGGTTTCAGATTTGTGATCGCAGCATTGAATTAATCATGCAATGCTCGCTTCAACTTTGTTTTTGCTGTGTTCACGATATTTATATAAACATTTGCTTTATATTCTCTTAAATATCTTTAAAACATTTTCTTATTGTTTTTAAATTTAAAAAAATTTACTTTTTAAGCCATTGTTAAATTATTTTGACAATCATCTTTTTAAAAAATTTATACTTATAAACCGGATTTTTATTTATAAAGCGCAAGCTTCACTTGAGGAATTTGAACTGTGTATGCTGAATAAATGCAGAATTTTTAATTACCAAAAAAATTAAATCATTTTTTAATTGTCAAAAATACGATCACTAAAATCGCCCTTTGTTTCATAAAACCTGTGTTTAATAAACGAAAATTCATTAAATATGAATTGAATGAATTTCTGAGCCTAAAAAATGAATTTTTCAGCTTTATTTTGTCAATTAGCAAATATATTGAAAACTAAAGTGATTTCATTTAAAAATAACAATACCGGGAGTTAAATTAAAGCAGTTAATATTTATTAACTTTAATACTTGAGAGAAATTCTACAAAACTTTTATAAATTAGAATTATAATGACGGTCTAAAATTGACAGAAATTATTGACGTACATATTCAAAAAATCATCAAATAAACAATCAACTAATAATTGTTATAAAGGGAAGGAAATAAATAATTTATTGTTATTATTATTATTATTGAAACTAAAATCTGCCAATCAAAGGAATCGGTCAATCCTGTTTACCAAGCAATAGTGTAGCAGAGTGCTTTATGTTCTTGCAGCAATGAGTAGAATTTCCATAAAATAGTAAAATATCATTAACATGTTGTTGGTTTTTGGCTCATTTTTTTTAATTTCTATGAATATTTTATAAGCATCTCTTATAAAAAACTAACTGCGGAACTACGGCTACTCTTCCCTTATAGAGCCGAACGAGCGGGCGCGTGGAAACACGCGGAGCTTCATGAAAAATCCAGGGGCTACCAGACTATTCTTTTCGCCAAATCAACTCGACTGTCTCCAATCTTTTTCAGAGCCATCGCCAATGTCTTCTCCTTCGGTGCATTTCCGCGGCGTTCACCCGCTTGTAACAATATCAAATGAAATCTTGCGATAATATTACAAAATAATTTTTTTATTTCATGACTTACAGAAAATCCTTCGCGAGTGATATACCTAAAAATCTGGATATTTATGGAATATTTTATTACATTCTTGAAATTAAATTTAATTACACTTAATAATAGATTTCATTTGAGAACAACAGATGCCTCTTTTTTTAATTAAAATTGTTGGATGTCTATGGGTATATAAAATCCATTCCCTTTTTAAAACGCTCTTATCAAATATCACTAGCATGTTGCAGCTAAAATTGATTTAAATTATAATTTAAAACTAATGCAAGGAAACAACACATTGATTTACGCCTACTGTTAATCCTTTCCATTTGCAATTTCAAAATAATTGCTCCCAGTGGTAGGTTTATGGTCGATTGATTGTGGAAAAATACAATGTATCTTTATTTAAAATCCCATTTGAAATACCCCCTTTGGAAGAATCGATATTATTGAAAGCTTTTCTAAGCGTCTTTATCCATGGTTTCTGGCCGATATCGACAACTTCTTTCAAAGTATCAAACACACACACGTACACACGAAATGAAAGGCGCACAACGTAACTTTTCAAGGTCAATCGAGAAAGTATCAGTTCGTTTGTATAGGTGCAGAGTCTAATAAATTTGTTTACAGAGTATTAAATAATATGTCTGTCACTACCAATTTTTTTTCTTATATGTAATACCCGATATTAAACAGATATGTTGTACTTACATATAAGACTGTCGATGCCAACGATTTAGTAACTCATTGGCGACGGATTCAAATTTTTCAATAAACCGTCGATGACGTCGATAAACAGTCTAAATTTTTGATTTTTTATTGATCAATTATTTCAAAGCAAATTTATTTTTTTAATGTTTTTTTAGGTTACTACATGCGTTTATATAAATTTTTGTCATCATAAAATTCGGCTAAAATGTTATCTATTAATATTTTTATGCCTTGCCTAAAATTTACTATAATCATCCTGATTTGCTATCAATTATATAGAATAAAATTTCTTTTCAATTATATCCAAGATGTCATTTATTAATATTTAGGTATTGCTAATATTTTACCTGGAAATTGGATATATATAAGCTGCTAATTTAATCGAACCATTATAATGAAATTTTAACAATCATTAATTAAGAATTTTCGTATTTCTGCAACTTGAAATTTTTAATTTGAAAATTTTGGGTACTAATGTATTATATCGTCCAACTTTATAGCCAAATTTGAAGTCGCCGTCAATGAGTTGCTAAACCTCCGATTATGGCAATCCGGCAATGGTGTAATCCGTTGATCTTTATCGCCAAATTTAAATTTTCGCCAATAGTTTCTAAATCATTGGTGATTGCTGGCGAAGACGGTATAATACGTAAGTACCAAATTTTATTTTACTTAGTTAGGAGTACACTAGAAGTACTTAGTTCATTAGGAGTACTTAGAAAGATTATCCAGAAGTCCATAACCATCTGGATTTTATATGAGATGGGAATATATTTCAGTCTCTTGATCATAATGACAAAAAAAAACATTCATTTTTGAATTTAAAGTCGTTTATTATTATTATTTTAATTTAACGAGTATTTAACTATCGTATATTTAAAAACTGTTATCTGAAAATCTTTTTAAAATCCTAAAAAGCAATTTATTTAAATATATCTGAATAATGTTATCCATGTAAATTTATTCCGCTGTTTAAAATATTATTAAGAAAATAAATAGATTTCCTACATAAAGCAATTTTAAAGATTAATAATCAAATCTTCTTTGAGGGACATGGAAAAATGTATAACTCCTCTCTATTTTCATTAATAGTATTAAAAGTTCAAAATTTAAATTTGTACTTAAACCAACATTTTTCAGATCCAACAGAAACCGATAACTAATAAGTTCTTAACAAACAAATATTTTATGTAAAATATCTCTTATCAACAGCAAAAAAATATAATTTTCTATAGAAACATGCTCAATATGTATATTTAGCAAAAGTAAATCTTTCAAGTAAACGGCTTGATTTTTCTATAATTGATACTAAATTTCGGCGTTGTAACTTTGTAAATAAATTTTTTTGACTTAAAAAGTGCTCTTACATACAAACCATCAGCCAAACTTAAGAAATAAGAATATTAAAAATAGATTTTTCTTATTTAAATTAACTGCGATGTTCCATGACTCCCATGAAAAGAATTTTGCAATCCATGATTAAGCGAAAAATGTTTCCGTGTATAGTAAGGATACTGATACCACATTCTTTTTCCCCGTAAGAAAAATTGACAATTAATTTTCATGAGTTGACGGTAAAAGAGATCGTTAGTTTACATGTAACTTAGATACTTGGATTTTACACGAAATTAAGAGTCGTAAAGGAAACTTTAATTTTACTAGCATTTATTTTGCTCTTTATTTTATACTTTCTAATAAATAATGCACGCATCCAATTTGCAGCCAAAATTAAATAGTAGCTTGCTTTAAATTTGATAAATACTATCTAAATTTTCTTTTCTAAAGAAAGTTGCATGTCTGAAATAAGGCTATTTTTTTAAGGATAGAATATTAAAGAAGAAAAAATTTTTATTAATCTTTCAAGGTCAGATTACTGTAGTTGATGATACTATTCCCTTCGTAATTGAACATTATATTGTCACGAAGACTGAATTAAAAACACGGACAGCTAGAAACAATTGCGTTTATTAGCACCAAGCAACTCGCTGGAGAATAGAATGGAGAACTGAGCCGAACTCAGCTTTTGTACTTCTGGAGAACATTCGAGAATCATCTCGCTCGAATGGTAAAGAATGTTCTAGAATCATCTCGATTTTAGAGAAATAATAAGACCAATTTTAAATTAAAATTCCAGTCTATAGATGCAGTGAGCTGGCCGGGAATCGAACCAGGGACCTAAGGATTCACAGTCCAATGCTCTGACAATTGAGCCATGGTGAATTATGACAGTATCTTTTTACGGCAATTTAGAAAGATTAAACCAAAAGAGAAGTAAAAAATGATATAAAGCTAAAGTGAAATTAGGGGAAAACCTCAAGAATCACCAATAAGAAAAGAAATCCAACATCATGCAGAGATTTCTATAAAAGATGGAATTTTTTCCTGTAAGGGGTTTGAATACTGTCTTAAAAATTTACCCTTTTATGGCTCGAACAATTCCACGTCCCAAAGTCATAAAGTCCGGATAATCAAAGGGTTAATGTTTTGACAAAAGTCAATCCCTTTACAGAAAAAATTCCATCTTTTATTGGAATCCCTGCCTGATGTTGAGAAACATCAGGCCGGGTTTCTTTTCTTATTGGTTTTACTTTAGGTTTAAACCTACTTTCACTTCAGTTCTTTTCTCTTTTTTTTAGTTCATCTATGGTTCACCGTGTTTTTAGGAATAGCAGCATATGTGCTCTCTAAATACATGTATGTAACTTTTAAAACAATATTTAAAAATTACAATTCATAATGTACCTTTATAATTCGGTTTAGACTTATAAAATTGTTTTTATTTTTGTTAT
>JAOUZG010040073.1:1946868-1977660 GCA_026289955.1 Argiope argentata
TTTTTGTTATATATATATATATATATATATATATATATATATATATATATATATATATATATATATATAAGGGCTGTGATGGTCAACCAGTAACAAGTTCAGATGATATTTTAGAATTTAACGAATGACAGTAAAATTATGTTAATGCTGAATAAATGCTGATGACCAATTTACGGGATGAAGTGGATAATCATGTTCAGCGCTAACCAGCAAGTTCGTCTTTTAAAATTTCGTCTACATGTTTAAACACGTCGAAATATTTCGTCTTCGTCTTTTAAAAATGTCGTCATCCTCTCTCCTCGTACAGGCGTCAACTGCCTCAATTTTACCAAGTCTTTCATTTTCTTTTTCACCATGATATTTCCTTTATAATTAGATTATTTTAATAAAATGTTTCATACCCAGAAGCGACGTATGCTATTTTACAAATGTCTGAAATATTGAAATATATTAATTACTATTTAACAGTATTGTACAATATTATGTGTATTATTCAATATCACATAGTATTGTGTAATATATGTGTACTGTTGCGGGAATATGAAGCAATAATAATGCAGAAGTATCGTGTAATTTATTATACTATTTTAAAGTTATAGATAATATAATGATTCTATCTTCAATTGTAATTAGAGTGAATATTTGTTATTATTTTTTATATCAAATATCATTTAATGACAAGTATTTAGCTTTCTAATTTATAAAAAATAATTTTAGAGATAAAGAATATAAAAATTACTATTTTTTAAATATAATGCATTAAAAAGTATTTCAAGATGGAGTAATGTTTAGTTTCTTAAGAATTAAGAAGTATATGCTAACGCATTGGTTTTGATAGGTTTCACTCACTGCATTTTATAAAAGCATTAGCCATCTTACAGAATAATAATGACAAGCATACAAAAATGAAACATATTAAGTATACAAATAACTAAGAATTTAAAATGTTTAAAAAAATCTTAGAAAACAAGCTAATTTCTAGCAAAAAGTTAACACTTATTTTCTAGAAGCGTTTAGTTTCACTAATCTGACACGTAACATCAATGAACAGGAGTTTATCCCATGCATTTCCTCAATATGTAATAATTAAACCTAAGCTTTCAGTAACTTTACGTTACATCCGTTTTTTTATTTACTTTTAAAATTTATTGTTTCATGCTGACAAGCACTGTTATGATTTCCTTGCAAAAACTCAGGTGACACGACATGAATATTTAAGGTTACCATTAAATTATAAAACCTAAAGAATTTTTTTTAAAAAAATTTCGTAGCTTTCTCTTCTTATTAATAAGACTAGTTTTTTAAAAAACCAAACGTGATAATGCAAAATATGAAAAGGTAAAAAAATAAACCGGATATTGCTAACATCTAGACACATTAAAGTTATAAAAAAATTATAATGATAATGGTGAATATAATATTATAATATTAATATATGACTTAATAATTTTTTTTAAAAAGTGGATGAGCATCATCTTTCTTATATCAGTCATTTGAAATCAGAATGATAATTATATTTTGTCATTTCTAATGATTCTTCAGTAAATAATCCTGAATGTAATTTTTCTTTCAATTCTATAAAATACTGATGGTTTTTCTTGAAATTAATAAATACTTTTACATATGCATAAAAATTAGTCTAGTAAAAGAAGTCAAAACAATGCCCTGATATAAATGATAATTTTCCATTATTTAATCATGTGAACTTAGAGTTTTCCAAATAATTAAGAAAAATACCTTTTCATAAAATCGAAAAATGATGTACTTCCTTCTAAACTTAGAAAATCCTTAAATATAATTTAACTTTTATCTTCATTCTCCTGAAATATATATTCGCATGGCATACGGACACACATCCTCTTTCTTCTACAAAATATCTGGTAAACAAGTACAGATAACAACAATAAATAAAGTTTGTTTTTAACTACCGGGTGTCCAAAAAGTTTCCGTACTCCAATTTTAAAAAATCCTTTTCCATGATTTTTTTTCAAGTATACTAAATTTTGCCGTACGAGTAATGAAACCATGGACATGCCTGAAGCTTTTTTCGGCGATCGACTTATCTCAAAACATCTTCGGCCACCTCGATCCCCTGATCTGACCATCCCGGACTTTCTTCTGTGTGGATATTTAAAGGACAAAATTTATGAAGGTGATCCTCAAACAATAGATTATTTGAAAATCGCAATTACCCAAAGGATGCACGAAATCACTCCTACCATGTTAAAATGCGTTTCGAAAAACATGCGCAAACGAGTTCAGCTTTGTCTCCAAGAAAGGGATGGACATTTTGAACATTTATATAAATGTAAGTTCAGTATTTTTTCCTTAGTTATGTTAAAAGGGCGTTTTATCATTGGCATAAAAATAATTCTTTTTAAACCTATTGTTTTTGTAAAATAAATTCACAAATCATCAGTACGGGAACTTTTTGAACACCCTGTATAATAGAAACAAAACCTCCTATTTGGTCATTTTTTCTTCCTATTTGAGCCTTTCCTAATGAATAATTTCAACAATCAATCAGGGCATGTTCATTCGCTAACTCATATTTCCATATAAAAATATTGGATTCAAGCTTCCTCTATTTTTGGGGAAGTCGATCCCTATGGACCCAGTTCCAATTATCTAAAATGCTTATGCATCAATGTCGTTTCGAATGAGGTCTCTCTTTCTCTATTTGGCTCGTTTGGAAATATGAAGCGGTGCGTTATTTGTTGTTTGCTATCATCCATGACCAGATGAATGTCATTGATAAATTGTATGAGGACTTCCTTATTCGAGAAAGTTATGTTGTAGAAAAAAGACTTCGCTAAGGACGTTATTAAGGTCGATGTAACGTTTAAAAGTGTTGAATGGTAAAGTTTTAATATTAGTTTATTATAGGAATGTCGATAAATTATAAATGTAATTAATTTTATTTAATACAAAGTATTGTGAAGCTTTAATATTATTTTAATCCCATCAGGATGAATCAAAACCAAAATGGGCGTTCATTCATACACCTCACAGATAGAACACAGAAGAACAACCGAGCCTGAACTAGGGAGCTCAAATCACTGGGAAGATGCACTACCTGCATGACAGAACACCGGCAAATTTTTGATTTAAAGACTGCGTAGTGTAATACGCTGCGTAGTGTTTGATATCCACGATCACAGTAAAAATGCAATACTCAAAGAATAAATATATAAATTATTATAGAAGTTATAATTGAAAAATAATTTGAAAGAAATTAAAATATGTGTAATAGTAATTTTTTTTCTAGTATTAAGGACTTTTTGCAATGTTTCTATAAAAGTATTATTTAACCCTTTAATGGGCACAAGCTGTTTTCTTTCAAAATTTTGACTTTACATTATATTTGGAAAAAAGAATCTCATTTATAATCAGAAAAAATATTTTTGTTAAAATTTTGTTGTTGGGTCTGTAGTTATTACAGGGGTGGAAACACATATTTACCATTTTCCAAAACATCAATGACATTTTACCGACTTATTCAATAAAAAAATATGAATTATAAACAATTTCACAAGTAAATGTGATTTTTGTAAAACTATTTATTATTAGTTATTTCAAAATTTAAAATGTATTAATTACACATGAAATAAGTGGTAGAAAAACCAAATATAATGTAAATTACCAAATGCACTATTTTAAATTATTATGGTGAAACAACATAACAAGAAGCTGAACACAAAGTAACATTACATGTTGATCATGACACTTTTGTCCGTTTCTCCTTAGTTTTGGAGCTACAATATTTGCAAAATATTTTAAGGCGGTGGTAAGATATATACCACAGCCTTATATAGGGTTAAAAAGTGTTTGGGGGTAGTTAAGATTTTCATCAAAATCTTACAATATTGTTTATTGTTTTAGGAAAGGAAACTTATTAGTAAATGGTTTATAGCATTTTAGGAAGTTATACTTTGAAGTAATTTAGCTTTATAGGTAGAAAAAGAAGAAAGAAAACTAAGCTAAAAAATTCAAAGCTACGAATTTGCAACCTCATACTTGAAATTTTGATGATTTTTTAAAATATTAATACATTAATTGAAATGACAGTGGAATCGAGAAAACGTCAATAGTTTTTCCATAAAATTTGTACCAAATCTGTATTTTCTGGAAAATGAAATGCCAGTGATACCGAAATAAACATTAAATTTTTAGTGTTTCTTACCATTCTTTCTGAATTGATTTATATACATGCAATAAAAAAATCTTGCCGAAGTCTACATATTTCTAAATAAAATTTCGAATAAATATTTATATCGTTTATAAATAATCTAAGCAAAATTTTTTTTACACGCGAATTTTATTTTATAAAATAAAACAGAGTTTAGAATTGACACAAAATAATAAAATTTTCAAAAGCAGAATTATTTTTAAACAAAACAAGTCTTATTTTATATTGAAAAAAAACTCTAGCCCCACAATTCTTAAAAGTTCTCAATTCTGGTATATCTTTATTTAGTTTTAGGCACAGCTTTCACATATGAATATGTTTAAGAATAGCTACTATCAAATTCAATAAGAATATAGATCATGGAAATCGTGATTTCTGCATCTCTTAGGGAAAGCACGGAGCATAAAATGAACAATAAAATGAAACCACACTCTCCTCGACAAAAGCTATGCATTAACTCTGCAAACCCGCCAAAAGCATGAGCCCCTATTTCACACATTTTCTGAATATCTTCTGTATTTTTATTTCCTTTACAAATGCAAATCTCCGTCAGAACACCAGCCGTTGAGTGCGGATTTATTCTGGGGTTACCCCACTGCTCTTCGTCACTCTTTTGGAAGATTAGAATTGTGCAGCGCTTGTTTTGACGAATGTCAGGGCATCAGCGGAGAGGGGGCCATATGTCAACAAATAAACCTTGAGTTAGGGGAGGGAGGGAGAGAGGGCGAATCATCGAAAAATGTCTACACTTCTTTTCATGACATGTTTGGCTCATTCTCTTTTAAAGTTTGGTTTATGGAAAGTTGAAACTGTTGATATCTTCATGCATCCAATTTTCGAAAACAGCCGATTTCTTGCAAAAAATCTTCAAATTTCTGATTGATGTAGTCTTTCCGATTTGACTAAATAAATGTTCTTAGAAACCCATGTTTTCATTATAAATTAGAAAGAGAATTAAATATCAATATAATATCTATAAATGAGCTCTGTTGTTTCAGCAAAAATATAAAAGGGTATCCAATTTTCTAAATTTTAATATACTCGTTGAAATAATCATAAAATTGAAATATTGTAAATGCCTGAGAAATATTTCAATGAAGCAAGTTTTTCCATTTTATTAACGAAATCAAAATCAGTTTAATTTATGTAATAGGGATATTTTTCCACCATGCCATGAAAGAAGTTCATGAAATTTGAATAAGCGTAACTTCAGGACAACATTCTCTTAATCAATCAAAGGAATAATGAGTTTTTTGGTGGGAAAGTTAGTTTTTAATTCATTAAAAATTAACCTTTCAAATAAACTTGAGAGAATTGCAGCGTATGTTCTACTTCAAACTATGGTCTATCTCTGTGCAAAACTTCCTTTAATTATGTCCAGCCGTTCTGCACGATTGAGTAAGAAATTTCAATCCAAACTTTCAATATATACAATTTATAATAGCAACATAATTTTAAAAAAAAATTCATAAAAAACAGAAATTAATGTTAGTTGGTTAAAACGTAAGTAACATTGAAAAGATTATTTTTTGATCTTCTAAGTGATGTAAAACCCTATTTTGTGCAGTAATATTTTTGGAAGTTAAAGCGAAAAAACTCCAATATTTTGTTTTCTTTTTAATTAATTAAAATTCCAATTAAAAATTTAAAAAAAGGCTCATAGGTGAACATTCTCGACTTTCAAGTTACACATGTACCAAATTTGGTAGTTTAGGTCAAACAGTCTAGTCTGTAGAGAACCAACACACACAAACATGTATACATTGAGTCTTATTACATGCATATATCGAGCTAAGTATAGAAGAAATCAACGACAAATCTTAGCTACTACTATCGATGGTTTAAAGTCCTCTAAGTATTGTCAACAGCAGAAAAAGATTTACTAGTGTGTGTGTGTGTGCGTGTGCGTGTGTGTGTGTGTGTGTGTGTGTGTGTGTGTGTGTGTGTGTGTGCGTGCGTGCGTAAAATAAATTTTTCTTTATAATAATTTATTCTTTATACAAAAATTAATTTTATATCTATAATTTAACATTTATAGCTTATCGTTACAACTAGTGCAATAAGGAAAAATAATTTGCTGGCGATAAATGGAATAATAAAAAGAAGCAAAATTTATCGTTATGTGTTTGTATAAGTAATAACTTTCCAAATTGAGATTAAAAGGAAAAGGAACGGACAAGAATGGGTAAAAATTCTAGTCAAATTACTGTCTTTGATCATTGTTATTTCTTTTTCAGAATACAAATAGAAAAAAGGATATTGCTCCCAAAGCTATCTACAGCTATAAATGTTAGGTGATGTAAAAATGGGAAGTAATATCTAGTATGTATAATTAATTTAAGCAACCCTTTAAATAGGATCTAGCCCTAACAAATGTAACTAATTTTGTTTCTTTTTAGAGACAGATAAACTTGGATAGACTTCACTTAAAAATTCTTTTCGAAATAAAGAAATGTTATGACTTTTTTATCGTATCTAAGAAGGTAGTTTTATATTGAAAATATAATGGAAAATTATTTTCGTTGCTCCACTGGAGTATACTTTACTTTAACATCAGTTTTTATTGGATCAAAATACCCTCGAATAATGATTTTAAATTAAAAAAAACGAAAGAAAATAGCAGTGTCTTTATATCAAATGCCATGAAAAAACAATCGCCTTAATTTACGAGCAAGAAGAGGCATAATACTATGACAGAAATTGTTCATTACAATAATGTGTATGGATACTAATAGATGAATTTTCATAAATTTGAGTACACATTTTTATTTTTATTTTACTGGAAAATATTGGAAAGAATTACAATTTTGTGTATATGCTTTGACATTATTTTCTATCCAAAGACCAAAACTAATTCCAATATTTTAAAACATTTTCCGTTTTTATAAAAAAATTAAATCATTATCTTCTATATTATATTGTTTTATTAATCAAAACACATTATAAAATACATGTTTACGAACTTATTAAAATTCTAGTGGTATTAAAATCGGTATTCCTATCAATGATTTATCTTTTTTTTTACAATTAAATTTGCTTATGTTTTTTTAGAAAAAAATTAGCTGAGATTTTAGTAACAATTCTAATATCTCAAAGTTTTCGAGATTTCACACAAATATTTATAAATGTAATTAATTTATTTTAGACAATAATCAAAACCCTTTACAGACTTTTTTCGATTTCCTGCCTGATGGTGACTCCTTGTGAAAGTTATCAAGTCGGATTTTATTTATTTATTGGTTTATTCCTACATTCGTTATTGTTCTATTCTCATTTTTTTCTACCTCTGTTTTGGTTCATCTATGTTCCACTATCTTTTTAGGAGTAGCAGCATAGACGATCTCAAAATACATATGAATTGTTTTTAATACAATAAAAAATTGCATTTCTTAATGTATTTTTCGTAAAATGATTAAGATATAAAATTGTTTTATCTTTGTTCTTATATAAAGTTTTCAGAAAGCTTAATTTGTTATTTCTATCATAACTTATTTTTAAATTCAATGCTACTAATTTCCTTTTCCTTCATTTTTAAACCAAAAGTCAAGTGGCTCATTTAGTTTATATGAGCAAAAAGATTTGAATGTTATTTCAAAGTTTTTTTTAACTAGGTTGGCCAGATGTATATGTTCTATTAAATGTTTAAGGAATGACTTGATTGTCGAAACATTTCGACGTTGCACGTCAAGTTAAATAATAAACAAAGAAAATAAATGATTAGTTAAAATGTAGAAATTAATTAAACAAATATTATTTTGATATTTTGAAGTATGATTCCCTTATGTACTAGCAAATCCATCTACATCTAATTATTCCACACGTATTCAAGAAAAAGTAATATATATACTTTTCAGTCTTGGGATTTTTATGGTAAGTCCATTGGAGATTTAAACTTCTTTTTTTATAATATTAAAGAATGAAAAGAAAACCATTTTAATGCGAAGCATTTTGAGCATGTATATAAAGGTTTCTTCGAAATACCCCAACTTCAAAATCTGGCTGCACATTAATGGCTATAGAAAAACATAGAATTTCTAAGTTCACTGTGACCGTTTTCAGATATTAAAGATAAGGTTGAACTAAATCATCAACCATATCTACCAAAGTCAATTTAAAGATTCTTTGACTCAGATATATAATAACTTCTTAGTACAAAAATTGTGTAATGATTAGGCTCATCTGTAATAAAAGGCAGTTCTCTAAAGCCAAGGAATCAGAATTTATTTAGGATACAAGAAACTACAATAATGGAATAATTTGCAGATAAAACTTATAGAAAATTGTTTTTGGAGAAACCTTTATCAGAGGATATAATATAATTTTGCTGGATCCATTATGCTTGTTTCTATGGAATCAATATTTCAAAAGAATTAGAGGAGAATAAGGTATTTTCTTGGCTGCAAGAGGTTCAAAAAATGTTTTATTTGTCCAATGTTACTTAATTTTTTCGAAGTAATAACCATCGAGTTAGTTATGCTTATTTTTATTACATCCAAATATTTTTTTTACTTATAAATAATATAGTAAGGGATTAAATATAAAGAATATCTGTTACAATTTTTTGGTATTTGTTATTTTAAGAAGATCAAAAAATGTTTTAACTTTTTAAGGTTATTTGGTTGAGTCGAAATAATAATCATCCAGTTAGTTATATATATTTTTATTATGTCGAATTATTTTTACTTTTACATCGTTAAGGAAGTAATTTAATAAAAGGGTTATCCCTTATAATTTCTTGCACTTTGTTATTTTAATATGTTCGGCACATATTTTGAAGTGAAATTTTCTTTTACTTTGTAAAAACTGCAATCCTCCAAGATACATAACAACTCTGTAACCGAATTTATAGTAGAATTTCGGTTTTTTAATTCATTAAATAGATTATATGTAAAATGTATATTAATGTCTGAAGAGTTTCAAAACTTTTCTATTTATTTTTCAATTAAAAAATTCCAATCGCATAATGCATTTTAACCATTATAGATTCTAAGCATTTAATTCATTTATTAATTTAAACATTCTATCGTTTAAAACACTTATTCTCAATAAGAGCAAGATAAATTTAATTTATAATTAATTATATTTTAAATCAAACTTATAATTGATAAATTGAATACAAATTTTACTTTTCTTTATCGGTCCTTATTCTAAGTAAATTTTAAAAATCAACATACAAATGCTAATTACAAATTAATTATATTATTATTCTATAAATAATGCTATTATTAAAACAAATATTCCTTTATCCTCATATTCACATTTTTTTTAAAATTCAGAAAGTTTGAAATATGCATTTTTATTTGAATTTGAAAACAATTTTATAAAAATTTTATTATCAAATAAAATGCTAAATAAGACTAAATTTATAATCTATAATATATTAAAAGTACATTTAATTGAATAAAAAAATATTGGCATAATATTATTTCAACAAATAGAAGCCACTTATAAATGATCAAAATTGGTCTTATTGAGGTAGATACGTTTTAGATTGATTTATTGATTAACACCAATAGAAATACCCTGAAAGTATTTAATATCGTCTTTGTTAATAAGGATTTTAAACTTTACTTTTTTTGCAAACAAATATTAGAAATAAAATAAAGGATATAAAGATTAAAATGAAATCTGTTATGCATATTTCAATGTATCATGTCAGAACACAATTTCTTGAACCGCCAAGCACCATGTGCTCGTGCAAGTAAAATTATATTTTTATCCATTTTAATTGTTCCATTGAATGAGTCACTATAGTAATGCCAACGATCCAAAAAACTGTGGTTCTCATTTATTATTTAAAAAATCTTATTTCCTATTTATTTCAATTCATGTAATCACGTGCTCAAAATGACATTTTTCTAGGTTTAATTGGATGTAGTCATTAACTTATTTTTTTTAATTAGAGCTTTTGTAAATGCAATGTATTATTAAAAGCTGATTTTTAGAAATGTTCGTGCAAATAATAAAATTTTTATTTTTTTGCCTACGGACTTTTGTTGACGCCAAAAATTTCATGTCAAAAACAACAGCATGTTCTGACATGATAATAATGTCTTGAAATTCAAAATATTTAGTTTTGAAGATACATTTTTCGAATTATGTTACCTTTTTCCTTTTATATACGAATACCATAACTCAAAACTATTAAAATGTAAGTGAAATTTATTTGGTTTTGAACAAATGAAACAATGAACGAACCAAATTTTAAAGCATATCCATTAAAAAGGACGTGTTTTTTTATACATACATAAAATTAATACTAAAAATCATCAAAACATATATACACTGTTTTCTTATTAATACAGTGTTTCCCATCTTTTATAAACAACAACAAATAATCAACAAGTTTAGAACCATTTTTGAATGAATTTTTCATTATTTTTCCTCAGTCATATATACAATTTATCAATCCTGTTCTTAGACGAACTAGCAATTTCACCCACATATCCAGGTTCACAGAAATTTCGAACCGATGGTTCAGTCCCCATATAACCTTTAGCATAACCTTTAATATCCATTCTTAGTGGTTAAGGCATTGTCCGCTCAATTACACCCCTCAGTGGGATTTGACGGATAATTGAGCATTCCCTCTATGGAGAGAATGCTAAACGGCTGAAGGCGCTATTTGTGATTCAACTATTGACTCCAGGAGCTTCATATTGTATTGAATGACTTGGTCATGGCATTTTTTAAGTAATTAAAGCATTATAAGATTATCGATTATATGTAATAGGGTGTTGTAAATATAAAAATTATCATTAAAAATACTGAATGTCAGAAATATAGGTATCATTAAAAATACTGAATATCAGAAATGTAGGTATCATTAAAAATACTGAATGTCAGAAATGTAGGTATCATTAAAAAATCCTGAATGTCAAAAATGTAAGTGTTATTAAAAAAATACTGAATGTCAGATATGTAGATATCATAAAAAAAATACTGAATGTCAGAAATGTAGATATCATAAAAAATACTGAATGTCAGAAATGTAGATATCATAAAAACATACTGAATGTCAGAAATGTAGGTATCTTTAAAAAATATTAGGACCTTTCGAAATGTATTGAAGTGGAATAAACGATAATATTATATAGAAAAATAAATATAAAATAAATATTCTTCTTATTCTAAATATTATCAGTCAAATTTGTTAATCATACATTCATTAATAAGATTGACTTGAAGTTTTATATTATTTCTGTTGTTGTGACTTATGTCACTTTACGATTTAAGTTAAATAAGCGTCTTCTTCAGTAGCGTCAATTAGGTTTGAGAATAAGACTTGGCTATTTCATGCGCCGCATTCACTTGCACAACCCCTTTTTACAGGGTGTGAGTAAATTAATACACTTCACAGATAGAATACAGTAGAAGAGTAATCATGCCCGAAACAAGGCTCGTAGCCGAGACACACAGATCACATAACACCTCTCCATGTCCTTGAGACTATGATCATTGAGATCTATCACCCAGATCTCAGAAAACACAACAACACCAGGACGACGACATAATGCTTTTAACAGTGTTATAATTGAAGAAATTTATTTAAAACAAAATTGATGTATCTCATTAAAATAATCAATAATAATATGAAATACCAATTTTCGTATTGACATTGCTTCCATTCGGCCCATAACATGAGATTTAAATTAACCAATTTGGTATAAATGTGGTTTTCTACAATAGCAAAAATTGACTCCTTTTGATAAATAAACAATAACTCGCACCTCTTTGCATAAAAGAAATACCCTGGTGTCCTTCCAATAATATTATGAAAGGAATAAATCAATGGAACATTTTCAGTTTTAAAAGTGCAGTTTTAAGTAAAGCCGCATTTTAAAAATAGCATTATTGCATTTTTGACTTTTTAAATATATTTTCAATATTGAAAATCATTCTTTTTCTTTTAAATTCAGAATGCACTGTTTTTATTTTTATCAATTTTTAATTTTATTGATATTTTTCCAACTATTTTTTCCTGATTTCATTAGACATTTTGTAGTAAAGATAGATATTTATTAGCATAATATATTATTTATACCATGATAAGATATTTCATAGAATTATTTTATATGTAACTCTAAATGCTATTACGCAATGTCATCTTCATCCTTTAATAAACATTGTTTTTTTTATTATTAAACCCTGGAACATCTTTGAAACTACAGCTGTGCTTGATATGCCCATATATATTCTAAATCAATACATAATTGGAAACCTTATTATTTGAATAACTTAATTTATAATAAAAATATACTCCGTAAAATTTTGGAAAAGAGCATTAAGGAAGTGACTTAATTATTTCTCTAATTATTTATAATACTTATGATGAAATTCAAGATTTTATTAAAATGTGGAAACATTTCTTCTGCATAGATAAAATTGTGACTTAATAAAAGAAAATAATAATTGATGCAACCTCTTATTTGAAATGTATTTATGACCAACTTCAAAATTTGCAATATTTTTAACTATCTTTCGCATAAACAATTTTCATTATTTTCACTCTGAAAAAATTTATGTATCTTTATTTTTTTAAATTAAAGAGAATTTAAATATCTATCAAGGAAATTTTTTCTAAAAATTTGCAAATATCTATATAATTAGCTAGTTTGATTTTAATCCTATGGTTTTATCCTCCTCTCCCCCTCGCCAAAAAATTGAGGAGAAAATATTTTATCGAAATTCTTTGTAAATACTATTCATTTATAGTAAGAAAAGTAAAAGTTTCTGCAGAATCTTTAGGAATTAATCTCTGGTGGAAAAGAACATTTTCCAATGGTTTGAAATACTCCATGAAGTATTTCCAGAATAGTGTCCTTATTAATTCATGTGATATTGACATATAAATATAGGGACACTGTTCTGAAGACATCGTACATATGTTTATTTTTATTTAATCAGACACCCAACATGCATAAAATTTGAATGGCATAAAATTTGACAGAATTTTCTCAAACATATGTAAAAATTTCACTATTCCCATGCATATCATATTGTTGGCATCTACTCATTTATTCCATCCATTTCCAATATTCTCAGAAAAGAGCAGAATTTTTAATCGATATATTAGAGGTTTTATTCTACATACATAAAATGTTCTGTATTGTAAATCCAAAAACCAGGAAAAAATATTTTTCAAGACTTTAAAGAATATGAATATGAAGTTTGATTTTCATAGGTTCGGCTGTACATAAATTCAAAATTGAATTTAAATAAAGGGCATCCAATGTTGCTTCAGACTTTTTATGGAAAATTCATTTTTATCTCATCTTCATATTCATCTTATTTGTTCAAAAGGAAATAATAGCGATGATTCCCATTATTCTCATGAACACATAAGAAAACCATTATAAATAGCTCTTTTTTACAAATTCTCTTGTAACAAAGACTATAAAAGGTAAAATTCCTATTTATTTTATTGAAGGAGAAATTAACAGGAATTTTTCCTTCGTTATTTCAAGAACTTGAGGAGATTTTAAAAAGAAGCAATAATAATACTTTTGTAAGTATTTAAATATAACTGAAGTCTCTTATCAAAATGTAGTCCTTTTCTTCTTTCTTCGCTGATTACCAGGAAAAAAAACTTATGTTCTTCGGTTGCTCTTATCCTTATTCTTGATCATTCTTATTCTTTTTTTTATCTTCTTGCGACGAAACTTTCTGGGCTGCTATTAGAATAGTTACTGGTTGTTACTCCTCTCTAGTTCCAGACAGTTTTTTTTTTCTTTTTTAACTAAAAGAAGATTTCTGAGGTATAATAATGACCTTATTTCTACTCTGAGTTGTTTCTTAAGTTCTTTTTACATTCCATTGTAAATGACAGATTTGTAAAACTTATTTGATATGTGAATAATGATGAGAATATGCAAGAAATTGTTACAATAATCCTTATGTGATTTCGTAAAGATTTTTCAAAATTAATTTTAAAATGTCACTAAATAAATAGTCAAATATCCTTGAAAAATTCATAAAAATAAATGATGTACATCAATCCATGTGAAATATTTAATAAAATCTTGAATACACTAAAATTGAACCAATCAGTTATTATTTTCTTTATGACTTTTTAATTATTATTTTATTGAAATACTGCATATCAAAAAACAAATGAATCTAATTATTTCACCATTGACTCTATTTGATTTACAATTTTACGATAGTTATTAAAAACTTTATTATCAAAGATTGAATGAAAGATCATACGAAAGATCCAATACTTTTACGTTCTAAAGCAAACATATGCACTTTCAATTTACACAGGAAGAAAATTTCAAAAATTACTCTACTATTTACAAGTCTATACTAAATATTGATTTCATTGACGTGAATCTTCAATTCAAAATTTTTATTCATTGGAATTCCCTACACATTCCATCCTCTTAACGATAATGGGTACACAATTACATTAAGACCTTTCACTTCTGCATTCAAACAGAATTAGTAGCCCAGCATACATTTTAAATGCGTCTTAAAAATGAATAATTGGCGAGAAATAAGTATTTATTGCAGTTCTCTTACGAGTAATCTTTAATTTCAGTTGGATACATTGTTTTGGTGGTTAAGAGATTAGGTTATTTTATTAGTTATGCTTTATACACTGAAGTGCCAGAAAATCTGGTACACAAATCTAATATCGCTTAGAGTCCCCACGAGCACGCAGAAGTGCCGCAACAAGGCCTGACATTGATTCATGTAATTTGTGGAGATATTTTGTAAACAGTTCACACCCTGATTATTACAGGGAAGACCAAAAAACCATGTGAGTGAACTATAGTAGAGATCTAAGGACAGCACATTGCAAAACATTCCAGATATGCTCAATAATGTTCATGTCAGGAGAATCAATTGGCCAAGAGAGGAAAAGAAATTATTAAGAATTCTTCTAAAACCACTCGGTAACTACTACAGGCCTGTGGGGTGTGCGGATTATCCAATTGGAATTATCCACGTCCGTCAGAATGAACACAGGATAGAAATGTAAAGAGTCAGAAATGGTATTAAAGTATTGCTGACCAGTAATGGTCGATTCTACACACATGGACTGTCCCATTTCATGCTAATTGCACAAACTCTTTACACTCACAAAGCCTCCACCTGCTTAAACAGTTCCTTGGTGATTTGGGGGATCAATAGTTTTATTGGTCTTTCTACACAACTGGACACAGAAATCCATCCAATATTCTTGAAAACGTGACTCCTCAGAGTAGACAATATTTTCCCAATCATTAAGAGTCCAATGGCGACGTTGGCGAGCCTAAGTAAGGTACAGAGCTTCATGCCGCTGAGTCAGCAATGGTATTCAAGATGGTTTTTGAAAGCGAAATCCCATATCAATTAGGTTTCATATAGTGTACACTGACATTTGTTGAATAACTTGCGTACAAATCTGCATCAATTTGAAGAAGTGTTGAACGTCTATCTCGTGTAACGATTCTTTCTAGGTGTCCATGGTCATCCGTTCTTACAGGGCCTTTTTCAAACCACGCCGTTGTTGGAGATTTGAAGTTTTACCGGAAACAGAGTATTTGTGGCACACCCTAGAAATGTTCGAGCTCGAAAATCCAAATTTCATCTCTACTTCGGAAATGCCGTTTCCCTCTCTCGAGAGCCACAGATTAGTCAAAGGTAAAAATACCTTAAATCTAGATAGCCTGTCCTTATAACAGCAAGACTTGATGTAATAGCCTCCTCAGATACCTGTTGTCTAAAATATGCACTGTCGACAGCATCGCGTCGATACTGAGTGTTTGAAGACCTAACTTCTTTGCATACCACCTAGTGTACTAGTTTTTTGCTTTCTTCAGTGTAGATGTTTAATATTATTTTTATGCAAAAGTAAAGAAAAAAACCTATTTTCTGACGACCCAATGAAATAAACCAAAATTCATAAATAAACTGTTTCTATAAATATATAAGGAATCTAATCCTGCAGGTATATACGGAAATCCAAACTCCATAAAGGTAAATCGTATATTTCCTTCTAGTAGCATTTAACTAGCAAAAATCTCGAACTCTTTTAAGAAAGAAGTTCTTGAAATTAAATTTATTCCATTTTTTTTCATACTACTCCAAGCCTCCTCCAATTGGAATTTCAGCTTGGAGTTCACGAGAATTTTCAGATTCTGTGATTAAAATTTAAGTGAAACTGCATCCAACTGAAAATAGGAGACGATTTTCACTTGCGTCTAGAAAGGAGTTCCAAACTTGCAGAGACTGCAGTGATATTGCCATGGTTGATCGATAATAACTTTGCATTTTCGGTAAAAATGAGTAACGGAATATAACTTCGGCAACACCGTTTAATATTTTACTGTATGATTAAATAATTGAAATTGTGAATTGAAATTTTAAATCGTTATAATTTTAGAGACTCTAGATCGATCATTAGTTTCACAAAAGTTAACTATGTCAAACAAAATTATTGTACATAATATTTAGGATTTTTACTCAAATATGGAGTTTAAATACTCTTATTCTAAAAAATGAATGAAATTATGATTGTTTGATTATGGAATCATTAAATGGCCTCTTAAAAATGGATCTAAAATTACCATTTTTCCTCGTTTGATTTTTAGAAACATCCAACCTTTCACAATTATAATAATAGTATAGATGAAATAGAAATATATGCAGTGATTGAACAATGTTAGTTTAATAATGGATATCAACTCCTCATTTTACAAAAAATCTCTAGACAAAGGTAGTCATAGACAGTCGAAGCAATGTACAATCACAAACTGCAGAAGTGTCCAACATTCAATGATTGATTACTTATTATTAACTGCCATTAGAATCAAATTTACTCCATTAAGAATATAGGTAAATTCTTCTTACAAATTATGATATTATTATTGTAATAAATGTAAAACTTCAGAATCAAAGCAATATATTTTGAAAATTAGTAATAAGACTTTGAAAATATTTTGAAACTGACACAGAAAAAACGCTTGTTTTTTTTACTAGCATTAATTCGATTAAAGTATTGAGGTTTTTAGTAAAAATCCATGAGAATAAAAAAAAGCATTAAAGTTATAAAAGAATTTTCCATAGAAATAAACTAACGCATCAAATCAAGATGTCAAGAATTCGAGTAAATATAACTAAATAAGTCATGAACTGAGTACCAGGACGCAAATTTAATTCAACAATCTCCTATCCAGTTATCTAGTTTCAACTCCTATTCATCTAATTGCTTGCCGCATTCCTAAATATGTAGTGAGTTTCAAAAACGGTGGCGTAGGGTTTTGTGAAGCTAAACCATCCATATTTAACTTGTAAATGTCTAAATTGTTCCCACTTAGCTTCGGCCCGTCAAATAATTTAATCTGATAATACAATGAAATTGAGAAATTTCATTCCCTTGACAACTCCTATGATTCTAAAGAGCTGTTATTTAAGAGAGAAGGTACGTTTTTGTTATGCAGAATAGAAATATGAGTTATATGCAGAACATAATATTCAAGCTTTTAAAAGATATCGAGAGTTACTGCTGATTAAAAAATGAAGAGCTTTCTAAATGATTTGTTACGTTTCTAAAATTAGAAGAAACTTCTATGTGGGATTTGTTATTTCATATGCTAAGTTGTATGTATTAAATAAATGATGTTATTTTTCATTCAACCCTAATAGCCCAAAATTATTGTACAATATTGTGTGATATTGATAAATACTGTGCAATATTGCTTAATATCATATAATATCGCACGACATTGAACAATATTGGGTAACAGGATGTGCTACTTGGGAATAATATCTAAAATGCATTTAGAATGAAAAAAGAGAATATGAATATATAATATAATTACTGACTATATGAAAATTTCTAAAAGAGTGAAAATTTATTTATAAATTAGATATACGACTTGTGTGGGTGTTTTTTCTTAAAATTTTTCACAAAACTTCAAACAAAACTTTCAGCGCAAAATCTTACCATCGATATTTCTGCCTTTTTTCTAATGAAATCAAAACTCAAAAGAGAAACCTAAAATTATTGATTTTATTTGGTTACATTATGGTCATGCTATTGTTATATGATAAAATATACATATATAATTGATAACTATAATTCAAAAAAGCCTTTACATTTACTTTTTTAAAGAAATGATATTAAACAACCGGAACAATAAATGGATAAATAATAGAAAATGAATTATGTTTATTTCAGATTTCACATATCGCTAATTTCTTCTCATTTATCAAGTTTCTGTAACATAAATTGTCTTATAATTTCTTTTTAAAGATTTATCACCAGTATTTAAAATGTTTTCATAAGTTCAGCTTTTTATTCGTAACTACCACTACAGACTTTCAGAATCACCATACCACTTTTAAATATAGCCTGAAGAAACATGCAGAGTTAAAATATCAGTTAATTAATATCAAATAATATTTATTATTTGTAACCAGGTACAATGGATTAGAAATATTGGAAATATTCTACCTCTTAGAATAGTCTACCTCTTGTTTCAAAAAATATTCAAAGTAGCTTTATATTTGTAAAAAATTCAATTACATTTGGATAACGTAATATATAAGGAGAAGCTAACAATCTTCATAGGTGAGGAATAAAATTATTTTGATTCAATTCGGTAAAAGATTTAGAATGTAAATATAACAGTTTTTCATAAGAATTTAAGATCAATTAGATTTTATAAAATCAAAAAATTTGAAATTATTTTTTATGATTTGAATATTGCTATATTGTCTTCGTAACCATACCGAATTAAAATTTACAAGCCCTTTAAAAATATTCATATCTTACATATATATGAATTGCATTTGTTTTCTCACTCTAGATAGATAGATATTAATTATAAATAAGTATGTATTTATTTTAATTTATTTAATTTCGTTTTGTTTTATATTCCAAAAATCCTGAATATGAGCATTATCAGAATTATGTTAGAACCGTATGGAGAGAACCTTACTAAATGACATTTGCACCTTTTGTATAATTACACTTAGGCACAAGGCAAAGTTTAAAATTAGCTGTTAATAAACAAAGTTTCATACTATAATTAACATTAGAGTAAAAAATTTTACTAATTCTCTCTAATGATAAAGTATTTACTTATACTTATATCAAACCTAAGTACAAAAAAGAAATACAAATAATCTACAATATGAATCTAAATATATTAACTTCAATATTCTTTCTTTGAAAAATACAGAATGCAAAGACGAAATACTGTCTCTTAGCAAAATTTAGGAGCAATAAAGCTTTTAATTAACCTTCATTAAAAGGCATTAATAGCTTAATGAATATTAAAATAAGAATCCAAAATTTGGATCACAAACAGTTTTTTAAAATTTCTTTGTTTCTTCTACACTAGAATTTGTTATTACATAAATATACTTTCTATCTACTTCCAACCAAATTTAGAAGTGAAAATTTATATAATTTAACATAAATTAATTTTTTATGCTGTGTCTTGAAACAAATTTATATTTAATAAAGAAACGTTTTGAGAAACTTTTACTTTATATTTATTATCATTTTTCTTAAAGATAATAAAAATATAAAAGAAATTTTGCATTCTGAAATTAAAATTTATAATTAGAAAAAGGAGAAACTTTTAAAAATAAAAATGGAAATCCAGATAATTCTTCTAAATGCACTTTTTTTCCACAAGAAGAAAATTACATTCAGGGAGAAATTGGTAATTTTAAGAGTTTAAAAAAAATGTTTAGAAATATGTTTCCGTTATAAAAAGAATAACGACCTTCTAGAGATACATTTAATTAAACGTTGGAACTTTTGAGACTTATCAGAAATTACATTTCCTCAGTAATGCACAAATGTGTTTCTAAATAAAAAAAAGGTATAAATAAGGAAAATGTATGAGACTTCAGACATAATATATATTCAAATAAAAAATACTTAATTTGGCAAATATATTGCTGCTTTCACCTTTTCTCACATAGTGGTGAATTCAAATGATTTTTTTACTTGAAAAAGTGACAACATACAAACAATGTAATGATAAGCTCTAAAAATATCCGCTGAAAATATTTTTTATTTATTTTTTCTGTTTTCCAATTAAAATTAATAGAAACTAAAAACCAAATTGATCCTTGAATCATAAAATAATGTGAAATAAACATGGAAAATGATCATCGATCTTCCACTAATATCCAATGTACTGTGCTTTGTAGAATTGGTCTATACCTGTAATAACACATGCGATATCTTATTTAAGGTTAGAATTCCGATGTTGTTTTATTAAATTATATTTATCTGATTCAGTTAAAACGACGATTAAAAAGGATTTAAATTGATCTTTTGTTACTAAAAATATTCTTTTTTTTTACTGTAAATATAAAACCATTTTGTGTTGAACTATTTTTTTTTAGTTTATTTAGATTTACAAGAATTCCGAGAAAATTATTTGTCGAATGAATTTAATAGTTTTAAAATGGTAAATACTACCTGGGACCAACATAAGCCAAAGTCTACTTTTTTCACACGAGTTCATTAATACATCCTCCATTGCAATTCCAAAGTTTACCACGAAGTTAAAAATTATGTTGTACAAACAATTAAATAAATATTACAGAATAAAAATAATTTATTATTTCTCTAATTGTTGTATGTTTTCTCTTATTTCATTAAAATTTATCTTTTTGCTAAAATTACTTTTTTAAAATTTATCTTAAATTTTATCTTATTTATCTTTCACCTCTACCGCTTTGATCTCAAAGCGAAAAATAGTTATTAAATTTGCTTGAATAGATACGTATTATGCCTCTTAATTTACGATTCATTTTTCTTTAAACCAATATTCACTATATAGAACAATACAGATATCCAAAGATAATCCAAAAGGTGTTTCAAACAATTTTGTGTAGTTTATTTTGAAATGTATATTATAATTATTTTATTGAAGTAAAATAATTCTTTTCAAATTCTTGACCTGAAAAAATCTAGTGCAGTAACAAAATATTGATTAAACGCAATTACTTGTTTCTTTTCTCGCATGGAGATCCAATGAAAGTCCTTGTTTCCTTCTAGGGTTAAATGAGGCAAATGTAACCTGAACCGAAATTACATTAAGAAGTATTTCTTTATTGATCGGAGTTTGCGGAAACTTTCCGCAGTTTCCGTAAACCTTTCTCTGGACAATCAACTCCATGTGGTTTGCATCGGATATTTTGTTTGGCTGTAAAAGTTCGGTCCAGTCCATTAAACTAAATATCGCGTTTATAATAATAAAAATAAACTTGGAATTCTCTAGGAGTTTTGTACACTAACCTCGATACCAAGTTAACGAATTACTTAATTATATTAAAATTAAGAAAATACGAAATGTCTATTTTCTGTTAATACTAATGTTCCTTATTTTTTTAATTTTTATTTCACTTGGATAATGAATAATAACGAAAGGCCGGCTTTCTGGCTCAGAGGTCGTGCGTCTTCCTCGTGTTCTGGGAGTCCTGGTTCGGGCATGGTTGTTCTTCTGTGTGCTATCTGTGGGATGTGTTACTGTGCTCCCCCTAAAAAAGGGTCTGTGCAAGCAGATGTGGTGAGTGTGTAGCTAAGTCGTACTCTTGGCCCTATTTGGCGGTACTTCAAAAGCAAGAGAAGCTCGTTTCGACTTAAAAATCTGCTGACGTATTATAGTGGGGGGGGGGTCTTATCCATGGCTAGTGCCATAAGTAACAACAACATAATAACGAAGAATATTCTAAGGAATTGAAAAGCACACATTCAAAAGTATATAGGGACGAATAATGCTGGTAATAGATGATTTTTCATGAAACTTTTTGTCATGAGAACGTTAAATCTGACTTGCACGTTAATCCTCCGTGGCCAAGCTTTCTCCCACTCGAAGGTTCTGGTGGGTCAGATTGGTTTTTACCTTTTATACCGTACAACTTTATCGCCAAATTTGAAATCGTTGCCAATGAGTTGTTAAACCGCCAATTATGGGAATCCGGCAATAGTGTTGCCCACTGATCTTCATCGCCAAATTTAAATCCTTCGCCAATGAGTTACTGAACAGTTGGTGATCGTTGGCGAAGTTGCTTTAATACTTAAGTACCGTCAGTTTAGGTATTGCAATCGCAATGTTACCACGGTTCAAAATAACGAGGCCCTTTCCAAAATAGCACTACTGTTACTTTGTTGCTGTTGCTTTTTATGTCTCTTACCATGGACAAGCTCGCTGAGGTCAGCCATTTAAGCCTAATTAGCGTCTCTTGTTTTGAAGTAGCGCCAACTAAGGACAAGTGTACGACTTTTGCTACTCGCTCACCACATTCGCTTGCACAACCCCTTTTAACGGTGAGGGTGGGGGGCACATTCACACACCTTACAAATAAAACGCAGAAGACCAACCTCTCCCGAACTGGGACTCGAACCCAGGACTTCCAGATCACGGGGAAGACATGCTACCTCTGTGCCAGAGCACCGGCCATTGTTGCTGTAAAATAAACATTAAAATAAGTCAATGATACTGCGATAAAATGCAGATTGTAGTTTCATTCGTCATTTCCTTAGAATTTATAATATTTTTTAAAACGTATAAATGTTGAATAAAATTTAATTAAATTATATAAATGATTAATGATTACATTGTTAACATCCATATAAATTCTATAACTGAATAATTTATATAAATTATTTATTTATATAAATTAATCATTTATAAAAATAATGATTAACGAGTTTAATATTTTAATAAAGACCCTTTTTACGTCAAAGATATTAGACAAGAAAATATTTTAATATACAAAAACAAGTGTACCAGTGAGTAACTATAAAAAATAAATATATCAATCCATTGGATTAAAAAAAATCAATTTATTCAGTTCCCTCCAAAGTTATTTGCTAAGAGCATTGCTCTCAAGAAAGTATAACAACATAATGTGGTCTTCGTTTTGGAGCATTTAATCCCCAATGCTCAAACTGAATTTACTGAAATACTTTCAAAAGGAATTATAAGGCTACTTTGTATCAAATATTTCCTTTTCAATTCCTTAGTTTTTTCCAAATGAAATCTTTTAGAGCATCTACATAGCAACTTAATCTATTTAAGGGATGAGACCGCTTGTATTCTTCTCAAATAACTAATTTACATTCTAGAAGCATTTTAATTGATTTCTTCTTAACATGAGCTAAGTTAAGTTACTAAAATTGGATTAGTATTCCGTGTGACAACAAATGAACAAAATTGGGATTGCGTTTTGTATTCAATTCCTGCTGCATAGTTTTAAGTTTATCTGTATCTAAAGACTTCTAATTAAGTAATTGTCCTAGACATGATCGGTTTCTTAATTTATTCGAAGCATTAGGGATAAACATAAACAATAAAAATTTGTAATTTTTTTCCTGAGATTTAAATATTTCAGAGACAGAAAATTCTTATGTGATAGACGAGGAATTATTTTAAAATGTTTCATGTTTCTGAATTGTCCTGAACGTCTTTTAACGTTCTGTATTTTATATTTGTTTAACATTTATCTACGTTAAAATTCGTCCAGAAAGTAATTATAAAATGAAAGTATTTTTCTTTCACTTCACGAGCATTTACGTGAAGCATTTACCAATAAAAATGCTTTTTTTTTTAATTATTATCATGTCAAAACATGAAGTTGTTTTGGGGATGAAGTTTTGGCATCATTAAAAATCCGTAGGCGAAAAATAAAATTTTTATCTGCACGAGCATCTAAAAAAATCAGCTTATAATAACGCGTTTCCATTGCATTTACAAAAGCTCTAATTAGAAGCATTAAGTGTGGTGGTTTATTGAGAAAATAGTGAATTGAATGTCGTTGATTCGATTTCAAAAGAATACTACCTGGATTAATAATATTATTTCTTTACCTTAACGGACTTGATACTTTATAAAATGAATAAATTGCAAAGTACGTTTTTTGCCAAATTTTTATCATGTCATAACATTATGCGGTTTTTATGATGAGGTTTCTGGCGACAACAAAAATACTTAGTCGAAAAGTTGAATATTTATTATCTGCATGAGCATCTCAAAAAATTAGCTTTAAATAACGCGTTACCATTGCATTTATAAAAGTTCTGATTAAAAAAATAAGTTAATGACTAAGGCAAATAAAACCTAGAAAAATGTCATTTTGAGCACGTGATTATATGAAATGAAATAAATAGAAAATGCGATACTTTTTAAAACCATCAATGCGAGACAAAGTTTTTTGGATCGTTGGCAATACTAAAGTGACTCATTCCATGAAACTATTAAAATGAATAAAAATATAATTTAACTCGCACGAGCACGTGGTGCTTGGCCGTTCAAGAAATGATGTTCTGACATGATACATCGAAATATTCATAGCACATTTCAAATTAATCTTTATATTTATTTATTTGTCAGAATGTTTATTTTGAAAAAAAAAAGATTTAAAAAATTCTTGACAATTTTAACATAATTATTAACTACTGATTTTCCGACTTAAAAGTAAATGCTAATGATTATTATGAAGAATTTCAAATGAATAATAGGTTTCAAACACAAATACTGAAGATAATTATTTTACACTAGCCGCCTTTGGCGACCAGTCGGTGCGCCAGTATTAATGGTAGCTAAAATTTTCATAATATTTTATGTAGCTGTGTCTCATAACAGGTTTTTCACTAAAATATTTTTAAATCAAACAAATTTTGATAATCGTATAATTCATTTATAGTATTATTTTCTTCAGATGTTCTGTTCATTGTACTACTTATCTTTCTTTTTCTATCCGAGCAATGATTGTCTTGGAATTGATATTTTACTTAAATCGTAGAGGGAAAGGTCTAAAATTCTACGTTTTTATAGAATAATGAGATTCAAATTTTCATAAATGTAAACTCACTAAACAAAGACAATTGGTTTTCAAGAGATGCGAAAGTTTAAAAACAGCTTGGAAAATGCCGCACACACATGAAATAATGATGACACACACATACCTTTCTTTTCTTTTTTTTCTATCCTTTTTTTCTTCACTACTTTTCTTTCTACAAACCCCTTTTTTCCTTTGTTATTCTTTTTTTCTTCCCTGCCCAAACTTTATTTTAAGCAGACATAGATTAAATATCCATACAAATAAATAATAAAAGCAACTATTTTCTTTCTTTTTTAAACATCCCGTTATCTATGAATGAAAACCAATTGACTTCGCGTATTTCTTTCTAAACAAATCATAATGTATTACTTCCTGCTATCTTACTCAGTTGGTGTGGGGGAAGGAAATGCAGATTTTTGGCAGGAAAGTAAGAAAAGTGTCGTTTTAACTATTTTCCTCTCAGTTTTTTTTTTTTTCATTTTTTCTCTCCATAAGAACCATCCTCGTGTCTTAACGAAAATATATAAAAAATATTAGCCAAATCGGTCTAGCCGTTCTCTAGTTTTGCGCTCACCAACGCATAAAGATGATATGTCCGGTGGAATAATGCAATAAATAGTTGGTTGTATTTTAATTTCTTCGATAATGATTTTAATTACTTAATTAAAAATAAATTCTATTCCGAATATTTTATACTTCATAGAATTTATATATTTCAATTATACTTATACATTTTATTTTAATTTGAATGCTCCGAAACTTAGCATCCTCGGACAACTGGCTATTCTACCTTGTCGAAAATTCGACACTGAAACTATGCAATGCTATTCGTTTTGCGATTGATTCAATAAATCGATAAATGCGAGAATGAATTTTCTTAACTTTCGTTCCCCTTTGAACTCCAAAATTAAATTCAAATTTACGATTTTGCTGTTGAGATCCTCAGCATTTTATTAGACTGAAACATACTGAAACTTATCTTGGAATTGCCGTATTCTTAAACCTTCAGACTACAGATGATATACTTTTAAACGAAGTTAGTTCAAAATTTGTTTTAATAGATTATTTTGGTGTCAAGATCGTATAATAGCAGATTTCAATTTTAATCTTTATTTCATTTACTTTCTAAATATTCATCTTCAGGTTAATAAAAAATATAGAATTTTGTATAGTCTCAAAATGTGTTTTGTTTATCCAGTATAAAATTCGAATGAATTCCATATTCAGTAAACAAAAACAAAAAAAAATTGAAGCAAATTATTGTTTAGAAATGGACAATATTCTCCTTCATATGTATTTTACTGTTATGTGTTTAATATAGCATTGAATTTTTCTGAGAAACAAAGATAACTTATACAACATTTGATGTTTTACATTTAGAAGTTTTAATTCATGAGAAAAAAAATATTCTTCCAATTAAATTAAATTCCTTTGGAAGTTAATAAAAAAAACAGCTTAAAAGTTTCATATTAAATATAAAAAAAAGAGTGATTCATGAAACTGAAGTCTCAAAATTGTTTTCTTTTATAGGAAATTTACTCTTGTTTTCAAAAGGTGGAGGGGATTTATGATTAATATATTCTTATTTACAATCAAATGCATTGATGGTATGTAATTTAAAAAAAACGGTGTAACTAATGTGCAAAATAAAAGGCTGTACTAAACTCATCACTTGTAACTAGATCTGCATCATTTCATTAAAAGACCGAGTACATAACTCTTTATCTAAAACCAAAATTACTTTAAAACTTATATAACCTATCTTAGTATTAAAATAAACGAGCACATGCTTATTTTA
This sequence comes from Argiope argentata, assembly GCA_026289955.1. NCBI lineage: Eukaryota > Metazoa > Arthropoda > Arachnida > Araneae > Araneidae > Argiope > Argiope argentata. The sequence continues at coordinate 1,973,661 of JAOUZG010040073.1, forward strand.
GTTTAGAACAAAAATCATATTATCCTATTTATCACATTTTTCCAATATTATTCAGTCATAATTTTGAGTCTCAAATAATATATTAAGAAATAAATAAAACTAATTTACAAATGTCAAATAATAAGCGTTTTATTTCACGAAAACAGAAAGCAAGAAAAGGTCATACCAAACCTCTTAAAATATTATTGGAGTATAACTGGGAAAACAATAAATAATTGGGAAAGGAAACGAGAGAATAATAAATGGAATTCCACTGAAAAGAAAGCTCAAACTTGTTTCCCCATCACTTTACATCTTTTGAGAAAGGAAAGTCAACGAATGACTTTGCATTTCTGGTTTTTATAATTCATTTGCGTTGCTTTTCGAATTCTTTTTAAATGCGAGCGTTCAATTCGAGAGGAATTCAATTATGTTTGTAGGTCATATTTTAATGGAATGGAGAGAATATTTTTCTTCTTTTGAATGATTCTTTTAACAACCCGGCTCCTTTTTCGAAGCACAATTGAGAAGAATTCGCTCGTTTTTCACGGAAGTTAAAACTGCCATCTGAGAAATGAAGGTAGGAATTTGAAAAGAGAAAAAAGTAATGATGGGTTTATCCAATTGTAAAAATAAAAACAAATGCATTTCTTTTCTTAATGGATGAGAGAGATATGTTCCGGCATAAATTAAATTGACATTTTTTCAAGTAAAATACATTTATGTACGACTTCTGTTACTTCCTTTCTCCTAGGAAGATTAAAAAATATTTTAATCATAAAGAAGTTCTAACTTATAATTTTTAAGATTCTTTACTGTGCTGTCTTTTCTGAGTCCGAAAGCAAAATTTTATAAATAAAGCTATGTATGTAATTTGTATTAAATTGAACTAGTTCTTATTTTTTTAATTATTTATATTTATAATTTATATTATTGTAATTATCATGTTTAGATGTTTATAATATTTAATTCATAATTTTAGTAGCAAATATATGATATATTGTATATTTCGTACTTTAAATGTTTCAAATATCTTAGAACAGAAATAAAGGTTCTGTAAACCTAGAATATTGATAATTGCTTCTGTTATAAAAAAATTTATGAAATTATTTTGAAAGATTTTCTTACACAGAGCTTGTTCTAAACAGGCAGTATCCTAGTTTGAGAACACTACTCCTCTGAGAAAGAGGACAAGTTAAACAAATTTTGATTGCAAAATAAATATGTGTACATCTTATAATAACATTGATTGGGTTACCTCATAATATTTCAAAAATTTTAAAGATTTGTGCAATAAAAGATTAACGAAGCTGTTAAAAGTTTTCATCCTTAAATATTTTGGCTCAAAAGAAATTAGGCAAAATAATTAAGAAAAATTAAATAAAATTTAATTAATGGATTCTAGAGTGACAATTAGTAGGAATTTTGATAAAAATATAGAGATAATTATCGGTTCTAACAGGGAATAGTGACTAGTAGTCATCTTGATGCATTAATCTAATAGAAATTTAAAGGAAAATTAATTGCCTTATTTTATAAACTCTGAAAACACATCATTTAAATATAAAATGTTTTTCGATTCTCTACGTATAATATAGAGCTTAATAGATAAAGTCCATTGAAATTGTTTAAATTCGAAATGGCTCCTCGAGTAACTAGTAAAGTAAAGTGTGCGTTTACTAAAGTGGCAATACTGAATTATTTGATACTTGCAGCCACCCTGGCCAAAAATTAAGGAAAATACCAAAAAAATTCAAAAAAATAAATATAATTCAATAAGGTAAATAAAAACAATTACGATATACATATTAAGAAACATAGGATAAATGTGAGCCTTCCATAACTTGAAAAAGGAATAGTTCTAAAGCTGAAATATATTTTCAGCAGTATTATCTGTGTCTTATCAGTTTGCAAGAATATACATCAATATTCACGAAGAAATTATATTATGTATGTATATATATATATATATATATAATATATATATATATATATATATATATATATATATATATATATATATATTTAATATTAGGAGGGCATTTTTAATGCCGACTTTCTGGCACATAGGTAGCGCGTCTTTCTCGTGTTCTGGTAGTCCCAAGTCCGAGTCCCGGTTTGGGCATGCTTGTTCTGTGTGCTATCTGTGAGATGTGTGACTGTACCACCCCCCTCCTGTAAAAAGGGGATGTGCAAGAAAATGTGTTGAGTGTGTAGTTAAGTCGCACTCTTGATTCTAGTTGGCGCTACTTCAAAAACAAGAAATGCTCCTTTGAGCTTAAATCTGCTGTTGTATCAGCAGGGGCTTGTCCATGGAAAGTGCCATAAGTAACAACAACAACAGCATTTTTCAATTTCAGGGAGAGTTCTTTTCCCAATGTCCAGAAAATACTTTTAATTGAAATATCTTCTCCAATATTACAATTAACCGTATGAATCTCTTTTCTGTGAGTAAATTATGAAAAAGCGTATTTTGTATTGGCAATCTCTTTTATTTATTTATGTATTTTTATACAATAAATTTCTACAGATTTCTTAGAAGCAAAGAATGGAAATAATTAAGAACGAAACGACGACATTTTTGTATTTGGGTGTTCAATATAAGACATAACTATATGAATCATCTCTTAAATGCAAAACCATTGCAAAAACTGCTAACACTTTCTTCAGAAATTCAACTTGAATGGAAAGCTGAAAATCAACTTACTAGAATCAAACAATCTTTTTAGTAATCTGATTTAAAAAGTTTGAAAAAAATTTGTTTGTTAATATTTCCGAATGCATGTACATACATCTTTTTTAATGGTTAATTATAGTAGACTCATTAAATTAATTACCAAAACTAAAATAATTTTTATTTGAGGTATTTTTCCGTTAATCGGGAGCCAGCGAAAAATCGCCAAACGATGTAAAATTCTGCCAAATTTCTTTCGGCGATTTCAATCGAAAAGACACCAAATATAGTAGAATTCTCCAAATTTCTTTGGGGAATTTTTCGTTGGCGCCTGGCTAGTAAAAGTACCTTATTTGCTTTATTAAAATAGAATTTTCAGTTTTGAGGACATGAATTTTCGAATGGTAATTCTCTCCTGAAGTGTAATGAAATGCAGAAAAATTCAACACGAAAAGCCGCATACACTTAAAAACGAAATGTTTTAAATCCTTAAAATCTGATCTGTTGTTTTTATAACAGAATAAGTAACTTTTCCTTAAATGAGGGTTATTTAGAATATTTACTTCAATAAAAATAAAGCAAACTTTTAGTTAATCATATAGACTTCACATTTTTCAGCAGAAATTGTTTAATGAGATTTTTGTTATATTGCAAGGTTTGTTAAATGTCACTGAATTTATGGCTAATTACTTTCCGGCAGTTATTCCAAAGAAAATTAAAAATATCGCGGTTAAAGTTAATTTAGTTTCTGAGCCGGATATTAAAAGAGGGGTTACAAAGAATGGCGACGCCTGTCTTTTGATTCTAATTAGCTTCACTTCGTATTCTTGTTTCGCGTCAAATTTCGATAAGCAAGTTCAAAATTGACACCAGATAAAAAGAAAGAATTTCCTTATTAAATATTCATTATTTTTCCATTTTGAAAGAGAGACTTTTTAAGCATGTGAACTATGAGAAACAATTATAAACGAATGTCGGTTCACAGATTTAAAGATTGGTATTAAATTGAATATTAATTGTCCAATAATTCAATGTTTTTTTCTCAAAACAAGTAGGAGTTACATAAAATAAATATTTAAAATAGTTTTTTTCTATTATAACTATTTCAATTTTCTATTTGCTGGTTCCTTAAAAGGATCATTTTCTCAGAGATGACTATATATCCAAATTCATTTATTTTTACTTCATATAAAAGTTCATCATTCCTAGATGTACCATTAATGGTTATATATACTAATAATAAAGCTCTGTGTGTGTGTGTGTGTGTGTGTGTGTGTGTGTGTGTGTGTGTGTGTGTGTGTGTGTGTGTGTGTGTGTGTGTGTGTGTGTGTGTGTGTGTGTGTGTGT
>JAOUZG010040073.1:1986152-2029170 GCA_026289955.1 Argiope argentata
AATTACTATTCAATAACATATTCACCAATATAATTACTATTCAATAAAATATTCACCAATATAATTACTATTCGATAAAATATTCACCAATATATTTGCTATTCAATAAAATATTTACCAATATAATTGCTATTCAATAAAATATCCGCCAATATCATTACTATTCAAAGATTCAATAAAGATTGAATACTCCAAAGAAGTGCATCATGAGCTTGATACCAATTTTAATTAGGCATTTTTAGTTTATTATTAGAGATAAACAAAATTTCAAAATTTATATTAGTATCCAATCAATGTTGACGAATATATTGCATCCAATTAAATCGAATGACATTCCCATTATTTTATTCGAATTAAAATTGGCACAAAAAATCCTTGAAACGACGAAAAATATTGCATTTAGAGTAAGCTTAATTATCTTGAACTAATTCGATCATTCCACATATCACTCATTTTATTCAGCGAACACACGCCTAATTATAAATCCCATATCTGCGGATATGAGAGATACTGTTTACGACAGGACATACATGGGCGGATAATGGAGTTGTAGCTGAATCAAACCAACCTATAACAGCTGCATTTGTCCATCGATGACCAGCTGATTAGCGAATGAGAGTAAAATTAATTGGATGTTATCTTCACCAGCTGATTGAAAGTTACAGCTGAATTTGCAAATTGTTATGATTATCAGCACGAGAAATGGAATATGGGGATGGAATATTTAGAATATTACGTATATTAAACCAAAGCGTTTCAATCTCTTGTTTCATTGTAGCAGAAATTACAAAGAGAATGAATGACCTGAAGTTGAAACAAATCTCATGGCATTTCATTAATAGATTCAAATATTTTTAAAATGAAAACAATTTTAAAGTCATTTAAAATTGCATTAAGAGAAATAAGATTGATTATAAAGATATGCTTGGGTACTTTATAATTCAACATTGTGCGATAATTTTTTTCATCAATGTTGTTCTTTTATGTATATTTTTGCAGCGATCTCATTATAGTCGCTAAATGAAAAGAATCGAATCGCCTTTGTATTAGATAAATGCACTTTGTTTAACGAAAAAACACGAAATACAAGTAACAAAGGAATACATTCTATTCTAGAACAAAGCAAAAGGAAAATTGGTAAACAAAAAAAATTGATTAACGTTGAGAACTCAAAAATACGGATAACCGTGCAGAATCCGTTCTGCTAGACAGATTCAATGGGAAGTGATCCACTGTTTAGAATCCTTCAAAAGTGTATGGATTCTTTCTTGTATTGTTCTGAATGGCACTATAGAATTCGGCCCCTAATATCTATAAATTCTCAAGAAATTACAATATCTTGTCTGTTATCTTCATAATTCTCATATTTCCTTGAACCATTCTTTTTATTACCAAAGTCACCAAATGCCCATTGTCACAACAGATTTACTGACTTTATTATCATATAGTATTCTCGAATAATGTCTGCATATCTGTCTTTACAGCTATGATACTAACATTGCAGAAAAGCAATATTATTTAATTAAGGCAAGCGGTAAAGAGTATGACAACTAATAGGTTGTTATTCCATCTAATATTTGTAAATTATCAGGGGATAAAAATCCCATTGGTTTTCATTAGAATAAAAAGAATTTTCTTTGATACTTCTGTTCAGCTTATTAAACTTCAAGGTGGTTTATTAGTCTTAAAACGTAAACACACAAGCAACGATCTTTTCGAATCCTTTCTCAGAAAAAAGATGGATAATTGATCTCTGTGTAGATATATTTATCTTATTTCAATTTCATACACAAATACTGTTTTCGTTTAGCTCATGCATTCAAGTCAAACAAAAAAGATAAATTTGATTTTAAAAAACCAAAAACATTGATGTTACTTAAAATAAAATGAATTCAAACGCCTAGCAGTCATCTTAGAGCAAAGCATAATGTTTCTGAAGTTTTTAAATATCAAAGCATTATTGCAATAAAAAGGAAAAATTTCTTAAATATATATATAAAAATCTGTTTATAAATGTATTACTTGTTAAATCTTGTCTTAGATTTTTATAATGAACTTTGAATTGATCCGAAACTAATCTAAGAATTTTAGAAAAATAATTTGATAAATATTTTTTATAAAAATATTCATTTTACGAATGTCTATAAATATATGAGTCCACTAATTTTTTAATACAATCCTTTAATAGTATTGCTTTGTTGAAAATATATACAAAATAATTGTATTTACAGAATTTTACAATATTATCAAAATTTAATGTGTGACCGGTTAGTATTTAAAAATATTTGCATCTTTCAAAACACACTAAGTTTTATGCCGAGTAAACATAATTTACTAGGAGGCAAGTTATTTAATTTTATTGCAAAGCTAACTGCAACAAAGATACTCAATCTGTAGGTGAACATTTCCCATGGAATGTAATTAGCAAAAAATGTTATAAACTATTTAAAGTACACGCGACAAGAAAAAAAGAATAAGTATATTATAAACTTCTGCAGATCAATCGAACCATTGATGGTGAACAATACAAGAAAGAATTTAACAGTTCGAAAAAAATCAAGGCAAGAGAAACTTTCAGAATATAGTGAAAGACACGAGAAAGCTGTTTTCGAACTCCACGTGCTGCATACTTGTGAAAGAAATGCAACGAGGAAGGTCGCGATACGAACCCACGACGCTAGGGCCAGTAGCCGGGTAATATAACCACGTTACCAAAAAGTCGACTTCAGTATCGTAGATGTAATCAGTGTTATAAAGCTAGCGCTACAGTACTCCCCCACCAGTGAGTCGGTGAAGAAACGAACGTATCGTAATGCTCCAAGTGTTATGGTGAGTTGCTGCTAGCTTCGTCAAGTGAGTCTGACGATTTTACTTCGGATAGATGACGCCACGATTGTTTCTGGAGGTTGCTTTGTCAAGAGCACCAGTGTGCGAGTGAAGGTCGCGATACGAACCCGCGACGCTAGGGCCAGTAGCCGAGTAAATTAACCACGATACCAAAAATTTGATTTCGGTATCGTAAATGTTATCTGGCTTATAAGGCTAGCATTACAGAAACTTTACCCCTTTCCACTCCGGAAAATAACTAGATTCAAAATTATTTACCTAATACAAATATTTGTTTATTGCAATGGAAAATAAATATACATAATACTTTTAAGTCGAATTTCTTTGAAAAATTTATCTGTATCTCTTAACCATTATGTAGGTCTCTTTAACACTTGTATTTAAAATATAAATAAATGAATAAATAAAACGTCAAAATGATGCACCGTCTTGAATGGTGAGTCAGAGGCATCATCGGAGTGCAAAGGGTTAAAAATCACCTCATTGCGGAGATGTTAACCCATCCACCCTAAGCACAGATGTTGCTATTTTAGATTGCTATTGTCTCAATCCATGAAAAGTTGGCCTTTTCGGGAGAAAATTAAAAAGTTGGTAACTAAATTACATGTAATTAGCCAGATTTTTTTTGTCCTTGCAATTATTTTGTTTTACAAGGTTTTGTTTTACTTAAAAAATGTTTAACTTAATAATAAATAGTTAGAGGTCGTGGTGGCCTGTTTGGTAGAGCGTCGAACTCCTACTTCTTCGGTTACGGGTTCGAAGCTCACCGGCCAAAAGATTCCCCGAGTGTGTGGCGATTGGAACTCGTTAAATCTGTTCGTGGAAGTAAAGTCCTCCATGTCGAGAGTAATAACACTGGGGGTACTGGATCAGAGGTGATCGTTCTCTGTTCCAGGTCTAAATTACGATCTGAGATGAATGAAGAACTTGCATGATTATAGTCCGCCCCCTAAAAAGGGTTGTGACGAGTGAGTAGCTAAGTCGTACTCTTGGCCCTAAATGGCACTACTTGTAAAACAAAGAGACGCATTTCTAAGGCTTAAATCATCTGCTAAACGTATCAGCGGGAACTTGTCCAAGAGAAGTGCTATTAGTCACAACAACACATAACTAATTATCTCTATAATTCAAAATAATTCTGGCTTCGAAATTGTTAGATTTTTTTTTATCTCCAAAGAGTACTAATTTTACTTAAAAGTAGCATTTAGAATTAGCTAAATCTATCAGTTGGTATTTCGATAGTTTGATTTTTTTTTCTCTTTTCTACGGTTCGAAAAAAAAGCAATCAATATTTTATTTTCTTATTAAAAAAAAGATCATTTTACACACAGTCGTCCAGATTTAAAATCAAAAACCAAACTTTTTATAAGCTTCATCTATTCATATCATTGATATGATAAACAGGTTGATCCGTAGAGAACATCATCCCCTTGGCGCACTTTTCAAAATCGCCAACTCCCCGCGCTCTAGCATCTTGTCTCCCGGAGGAAGATTTCCTCAAACGACAACATCGGGTTGCCATATTTGGCGCTAAATATCCTTGGCGAAAAGGGAGTGATGCTCTCTCCTGTCGTACTGATAAACAAAATACTCGTTGATGCGAGAAGATTCAATGAGTTTTTCAGTAGTTGATTTTACAATTTATATCCTTATAAATAAAATGCAACATAGTTTCATTAAATTTTAGCGTATTCCTCACTTAATTTTCTGTGTATAGAAATTACGATGGTATTCGTTAAAACTTACATTATATTCCTGTTGCATTATCACAGCGTTTCCCCAACCGATAATCACAACAGTCATGTGTAATTTCCATCATCTGGTGAAGATAATATCTAATTAATATTCCTCGAATCAGACAGTGATTGGAACACTTCCTCCTCCAGACAATTGCAGCTGCTAAAGGATGGCCTAATACAACAATAATTCTATTAGGCGAGAATGAATTCACGTAGCATCTATCTTATAATTGCAGAAATGAGGTCTATAAACTAGCAGTGAGTTCACTGAATAAAATGAAGGAATAATGGAATAAGACATACTGTGAACAACAAATCATGCTTGGACTAAATTGTAAAATTTTATCATGTATTAGACGATTATCATCATGTATTTATATATTTTATCGCTTGTCAGGATTTAGTGATCATAATAGAATGTGTATTGTATTCTAAATTAATGTATCATTAATCAGATAAAAAAAACCATACCAAGAAAGACTTAGAATGCTAAATTGACATTTCGGAGGAATTAAAAATACTTCCTTACTTAGGTGGTAATATTTATTTATTTTTATCATGTCAGAACATGTTATTTTAGGAATGAAGTAGACAAAAATCCGTAGGCGAAAAATTGAAACATTATTGCCATCGAATTTACAAAAGCTGATTTTAAAAAATAAGTGAATAACTACAGCAATTAAAACCCAGAAAAAATGTCACTTTGAGCATGTAATTATGTGAAATGAAATAAATAGGAAATGTGATATTTTTTTAAACAATCAATGCGAGACAAATTGTTTTATGATCGTTTGCGATACTAAAGTGACTCATTCAATGAAACGGTTAAAATTAATAAAAATATAATTTTACTCACACGAGCGCGTGGTGCTTGGCCGTTCAAGAAATGATGTACTGACATGATACACTGATATATATGCATAGCAGATTTCATTTTAATATTTTATTACCTTTTAACTGTTTCGTATATGAGGGATAGTGGAAGTATTCTAATCATCAAAAATTTGAACTCCATTTTTCAAACCGAGTTCGAAAAAAAAAAATTTGCATTACATTTGTCTTTCTATCAGTGATTACAATTATTCGAAAACACTTTGAGGTAGACGTAAGAAATTTAGTATATGAAATAAAATTCGTAGATTTGAATCAAATGGTGGACAAAATCCAAGCACAATAAGTCTGACTGTTCGAGTCCAAACTACATAACCCAGTGCAACATATGGATACAATGTGATATACAAACTTGGAATCAGAAATATAGTTTAGTCATTTTTTCAACTAAATCTGGTAGTTGTGACTAATGGCACTTGCCGTGGACAAACTTCCGCTGATACGATCAACAGATTTTAAGCCTAGAAATACGTCTCGTTGTTTTACAAGTAGCGCCATCTAGGGCCAAGAGTACGATTTAGCTACACACTCATCCCAACCCTTTTTAGGGGGCGGACTACATTCATGCAAATTCATTAATACATCTCAGATCGTAATGAACGATCACCTCTGACCCAGTACCCCCAGTGATATTACTCTCGATATGGAGGACTTTGCGACCACGAACAGATTTAACGAGCGCCAGCCGCCACACACTCGGGAAATCTTTTGGCCGGTGAGCTTCGAACCCGTAACCTAAGGAGTACGAGTCCAACGCTCTACCAACCAGGCCATCCCGGCCTGATCTGTCAAAGAGTTGATTGCTTGTTGGAAGAATTTTCACTCGTGCATTTTAATCTGTGATTTTAGTATTGTGTTTTCACTGCACAGTCTGGTTTTAATAGATTCTCAAAAATGCCTATTCAAGTGTTAAATTTATTAAAAAAGGCTTTCAATAAGATTATTTATATTTCATAATTTTTATTCACCAATAAAAGAAAATATTGTCCTCACTCAAAATACCACAATCTTATGCAATTTGGTGGGGGATATAAGAACTTTATTGTAAAAAATACGAAAATATTTCCGTTGTTTCCTTTGATTTTATTTTAGAAAAAATTAATCACTCGTCATTTTATTACAAGTAATCGGAGTCAAATAATGTTTTTAAAGAAATAATTTTGAACTGATTTTTTAAATATTTAAATAAAGTTAATTTCTAAATACATTGAACTTAATATATATTTATTCCCATATTAATTCGTAATTAAATATTTTCTTTAAAAAACGCTAAAATTTCTCTACAATTTTTAACATTTTCTAAGGTTTATATTTGTAAGCATTCTTTCCTGACTTAACATTTTTAGAAGTCTCCAGTGATCGAAAATTGTTTCTCTTTTTCCGTGAATCATATTTTCTTTACTTTCTTCATGTAAGAAACTCAGATAAAAAATATTTTCGCTAATAGCCACATTTATATCCAACACGTTATTCTGAGTCATAACACAAATTCGTTAAACAAAGCAATGTATCATCTGTCTGCGAAAACATTCTGTATTAACTTAAATTATTAACAGCGTCTATTTTAGTATTAAAGCCTTCAGAGACCCTTTTAAAGTATGTCACATTGCAATAATTAACAGGTCTGGTGTTATAAGTAGGTAATGAACTATGAAATTTGTAAATGTTTTGTCAAAAAAAACGAAGGGATAAGTAAGTAGTGGTTTTTAGGATATACTGAATAGGTTAATTAGTCGTTTTTAAGGACATACTGAAGAAAATTCAGTAAAATGAAAGTGTCATGTCTAATTGAACAAAATATATATATATTTGAGCTATAAATTATTATGATCTGTGCTCAACATTTTCGTTATAAAAACTTAAATTGTTTTTACATTTTTGTAAAACAGTTGTTAGTTTCTCTTACATAAAATATACATTAAGAATAAAGAAATAAAAACCTTCTCCTTCAGATTTTAATAGTTAGCCTAAAGCATTTCAACAACAACATAAAGTGCAGACATTAAAATAAAGTTTTTGTGATTCATATATGTGACTATCTTTAATTTTTAAAATTATACCTGAGAAATTACTACGAAGTATAATGGTTGAACCCAACATGTTATTTCTAACAATTACGTAATTTTACTTAAATACGTACTGTGTTTTGTTCACATTTAAGAAAGGGAATAGATACAGTGTCGTGACAAAGTTTAATTCGACCTTAAAAGTGTACACAAAAGTCTTTAAAGTTTTTTAGCCTATACCTTGCCTAAAAATATGTATCATTATTAATTTTTTTTAATCTTCGAATCGTTAATTTTATGTTCAATTATTTCTGAAAAATAAAACCTATAATAATATACCCAAAATTCATCAAGAATATTAATAGCGATTTTAATAAACATCTTAGTATTTAAGTTTGTAATGTTATTACATTCTCATATACTAAGTCTATAAAAAAGAGTATTATAGCTGTCAAAAAATTCAAACTGCAGATTTAGATTAATTTCAAATTTTTCTTACCTCCTTCAGCTCGAAAAATATTTTTTTTAGCATTGTGTATGACAGTCTATCAATCTGCTAGTTTCTGAGTGCAATAACTTGAGCTGGAGAGCTGAAATTTGGTTTTTGATCTCATGATGAAATTTGTGGTTTTCTATCAAATTTAGAAAAAAATTCATGAACAGGAAGTATCTCTGTATCTCTTACAAATGAACTCTATACCACCAAAATGCAAAGGTTTAAGTAAATTAAATTTGATCACAGGTTAATGCAGAGCATTTTGTGTATATATTGGTATCAAATTTTAAAACAAATATAGTGAAGTGTTGGTCCTCTGTCATGCTGAACTTTCATACGTATAACACACAATTACTCATAAAAAGAATGACGTAAATCAAAGGAATTCGATGTATTGCCTCGTGACTAAGAATAGTATTTCTGCGATATTTTTGTTTCATGTAAAAAGGCTTGATTCTCGTCAAAAACACAGGCTACGAAAAAATTCTTGGGCTATTCATTATATCCTAAATATACAAATTTACACTACCCATAATATGTAAATACATAGCAATTTGAATATGGATTAATATCGAATTTTGAACGAAATGTTGACCATCTGTCAGACTGAACTTTTATGCATATAACACACAATGACCTTGGACAAGGTCACTGAGTAGTTAGCAATTTAAGCCTAATCAGCGCCTCCCGTTTTGTAGTAGAGCCAACTAGGGGCAAGATTACGATTTTTGCTACCGACTCATCACGTTCGCAAAGCTCCTTTTTACAGGGGAGCACATTCACACATCTTACAGATAGAACAACGAAGAATAAACTCACCAGGATTCGAACCCGAGACGGTCAGATAATCGGGAAGAAGTGCTACCCCTATTGCAGGACAACGGCCTTTTGAAATCTTGGACTATTCAAAGGATCACCGTTAGTCCACAAATTTATGATGGAGAGGAGAGGGATTGAATAATATACGAAAAAAATTCTGAGATACCCCTTTGGCTGGTTTATGAAAGAACTCATAATTGAAAAGTTTTAACATTTCCTTCAGAAATTTGTGAAATTCTTCCCTAAATATATGGAGATTATTTCAAGCATTATTGGATTCAATCCATTTGCAATCAAAATATCAGATTATTTTTTTTCTTCCAAATGCACCTACATTTAATTTTTTTTAATGAAGTTAGTTTTTAATCGATCCAAGTTTTCGTTTCCTCTGTCATATGCATTTTATTTAAAAACAATGCATAAAATTATGCCAAATACATGAATTTGGGAAATACTCCTCAAAATTGTTTAATCTTCGCTACAGTTTAAGGAACATAATTTGAAAATATATATATATATAATTAGATTATTTTAATCGACAGATGATGATAAATTCAGTTACATTTTACCTTTAAAAATTATTTTATTCGAAAAGTCATGTAAGATTATTTTTATTTATCTTGGAAAAGAAGCTAACTTCAAATAACGTTAAAAGTAAAATACCTATAGCAACTTTATAAAACAAAAAAGAACTTTGACTTAATACATTTTATATTAAATTAAGTTTACGTTTTACCTCTAGAGTAATGATTGCAATATTTTTGATATTTAAAATAAAGAATGATTATTAAAAAAAATTTGAAATACCCTATTCTAGAATTTTAATGTTTTATTTAAAGTGTTTTTGGCTTTTATTTCTATTTTTCAATAACTTCGACGTATTTCTGTCATTTAAATAGATTATAATGATATAATTACTATTATAATAATGGATTTTAAAAGATTACCATGTACTGAGAATAATATTTAGGAAAAATATTTTGAGTTTATTTCCTTTTTTATGAAACTTGTTTAAAATTTGAATACATTTTTAAAGCAAATAATAAACGATTAATTCCCTTAAACCTTTTGAAGAGACTAATTTTGTACTTTATTAAAATCTCTTGGGGCTTCATATAATTTTGCTCTGAAATTGATTGAATTGAAGAAAAAAGGAAATTATCAACAATTAGAATTCTGAATAAAGTTATATTACTATGTAAATAAAGTTTCAAACTGTTTTTAGCGCTTTGAAGATGTGTAAACATTTTTTAAAAATATATATTTTGCCTGGAAAAATATTTTTGCCGTGAAATAATTTTGCCTGGAAAAACTGGAATCCTTTGTCTATTTTATTCTGAAATAATATTTCTGTGCATTATTTACGTAGCTTTAGCAAAAGTCACATAATATTTGGCAAATCATTTTCAAATATAATGAATACAAATCTAGAAACTTCGCCCAAACAGCTTTTCCTTTAATTCATTAGTGATTATACCAAGATTTAAGTAAACTCAAATCGAAAATATCTGCATGGATTAAAATTCTCAGATTTTTTTTTTTTTGTATTTACATCATTTACGGACGTGCATAAGTAACCACTGTTTTTTTTTCCATTAAAATAAATTTGAAAGGCTGTTCACGTTTCGGCAATATATATATTAACTTATTGTTTATCACAAATTTTACTCAGTTGTTTTTTTATTTAAAAATTTTATGTTTGTAATCTTGCGATTAGTTTTTACAATCGCTAAAATGCAAAAACCTCATTTATCTGATGCTAGAAGCTAATTTAATGCTTCGTGCCGTCAATTTTAATTAAATTTGTATTTTATATTTATGACGCCATTTGAAAGGTGAATCGAGAGTACTTTTAATGCGTCTTAATAATGATAACAAAAAATAATTTATTAAAAACTAAAAAGAGATATAGAAAATGAATATCTTTAAAGAACTCGATTTTGTTAGTGTACATTTTTTTTAATAAAAGATAGAAGATATTTTTCGTACTAACATAGGAATCGAAGTTTAACTGTATACCCATATTAAACCAAAATCAATTCCTTGAAAATTCTGAAATATGGAACAAAATTGCAAGTCAGAAATCTTATTTGAAAACTCGTTTTCTTAAAGAATTTCCATCAACTTCTGCTGATTTTCAATTCAAATTTGACATAATTCAATATTTTTTAATTATTTTCTCTTTTTATTTAATTTAACATTCAAAACGTATATTTAAAAAGCGTTTCTTTTTTTTTTCTTTGCAATACGTAAACTTTAATTAGTGACTTTTTTTTTCTTTGCACAAATAAGCGAATGGATATTTTTCCTGGACCGCTTATATCACTTTAGTGTAATCGAGCGAATATAGATGGCGCTCTGTAAACCATGAAGAAAGTTCTCTCCGGAAGGAAGTTTATTTTGGAAGAAAATAATCGAATTTTGAGACCGTTTTGGAGATAGCTGGAAGTTCGTAGGTCCATCGCATTTTAAAATAAGAATATTGAAAGTTTTAAGCGAAAGCTCATAATATAATACAAATATTGAATAATGGGTACATATTTCAGTTCTTTTTTTAAAAAAATTGTGAACAATAAACAAATAGTTTGGGGATTATTTGCAAGAATGGATTGAATTTCATTAAAACTCTTAATGTGTTTTTATGTTTTTCAGCAAAAATGCATATATTTTTTTTTTTTCATTTTACTTAGCAAAACTTCAAATATAATTTTCAATGCTAAACAACATGTTCCGATGAAATTCTTACATTCCTGTGATTGAATAAAATTTAAATTTCTTGAATTATGATAGAGTTAAAAAATTTATCATTAAACTTTAAATGGTGTTAATTTTTTTCAAAATAAAAGACAAGCTTACTAGAGATAATGGTATTCAATCATTTTGGTACTATCAGCACTATAAATATCTTAAAAAACAAAACGCAAACAAGAATTTGGAATATAATAATGGAAAAGAATAAAACTTTGATGAAAATAAGGTCGTCCTTCAGATTATAAGCCTTTAAGGTGTTTTTATTTTATAAATTATTTTGTTTATTAAGTAATTAATATATCTGCATTTGATAATTAATTGACATTGCACACGTTTCATCTGAACTTCAGATCAACAAGACTGTTGACTTCATAAAAATAATGTAACTTTGGTATTTTTTAATATACATATTAATAAGAAGATCAACGACTGAAATAAACTCATGCTAGAACTCCACTTAACATATAATTTGAAACAGCCATGCATGTGATACAATGAAATCAATTAATATTCATATCTAGCAATTACTTTATTCACTTATACATTCACATTAATGAAATGATTGCCTTTAATTAAGACCTAAAGCATTTTATTTCTAGGTTACCCATAAATAGCAGTACAAAAGTACAGAATTGCCTGGGGACACAGCAAAGCCCACAGAACAAGAGAGTTTTATATTAATATTTTGATTGAAATTTAGTAATTAGGTAAATCTTTAAATTTCCAAAGGAAGAAACGAGATAGATAAAAAGGCATAACATTAAAAAATTTTAAAAAGTGAGAATTTATTTAAATTTTAAATTGTTATTTTTTACCTATAACTGCTTTATTATAACTTTTAAATTAGCAACAATTTTACTTTTTCATGGACACAGGAAAACTATCCCTGCCATAAGCATGAAATATGAAGATACATTTTAAAAGCATTTAATTCAGTTCTAATAGATCGTATAAATTTTTTTGATAACAATATTCAGCGTAATTTTTTCTTAATATAAATGATGAAAGTGCAATATTTCTTTCCCACTTGGTTTAATTGTATGAATATCCCGTTGTCAAGCTAGTTTAGGGTGGATCTTGTAATTTTGAACCGTGGTCAGATGACGAGGACGACACTTAAAATGGCATCCCCTACTCCCCACCACACCACATTACATCAACTTTAGGGTGTTTTAACGTGCCACGGACCTCCTTACACGAAGGTTTTACCACGGAATCGGGACTCGAACCTCACATTATATGGCTCACGAACCAAGATCTGACCACCGGGGCCACTGAAGCCCAATGTTTCTTTCCCACAATGCGTAGCGACAAAATTTAATGATGCAGAGATCCGAATGATGAAGTGAGGAACATAAATTTGAAGAGACGTTATCCTTTTTCTTTGGTAACCATCAAAATGATGCATGGATATTAAAATTCTATACATTATTTTTATAGTAATACAGTATGGGAACATATTTCAGAGAGAATTGAATATATAAGTCTATATGAGATGTATTAAACACTAATTTACATTTAAAACTTGACGATTTTAAATAAAAATATAATTTAAAATTTAAGAAAATCCTATCTAATACTTTGTTCAATAAATACAATAAAATTACTAAAAAGTAGACACTTTAATTATATTGGTAATAAAACTGAGTTTTGTCAATTTATTTGGAGAGAAACGATGCGATACTCCTTGGGAAAAAAATGTCCTTTCTTATATAAAAAATTCTTACCAACAGAATTACAATTTAAACTTTTTTATCTCATTACGGAATCTGTTTTGCTATTCAATTTTCTATTGTTATCAGTATTTTTTAAAGAAAACGGCTTAAGAGATATGATTTTTTATAATAATCCAAGTAAAAACTTTTTTAAACTCAAGATTATAACATATTTTATGATTATGTAACTTATTACGGTGGTTAACCTCTTTTCAGCAAAGCTATTGTTTATTCAAAAGTATTATCTTGAAAGAATGTATTTCTGTTTTGTTGAGATAAAACTGGAAAACCTTTAAAGCATCCTATCAAATTTAATGCGGAACAAAATTTTAAAAATGTGTTTCCTTCATAAGTTCGATAAAGCACTAACACTTTTCATTATAAAGTTTATGGGCTTTGAATATATCCGAATTTTAAATAATGATTTTTTTTCCATAAATACAATGAAAGAACAGTTAAAAATTCCCTTGTACAATTTAGAGGAACTTAATAATAAATTCCTTAATTCGAAGATTCATTATAAAGTTTAAAGACGGGCAAATTCTTTGTTTAGAGGTTTCCTGGAAAATAAAAAGGATTTAAAATGGCTAAGACAAACCGAGATAATTATTTAAATCACATGGATGAAACTTGAATAAATTTATAGTTAGAAACAATAACTAATTTTTTTTTACTTTTTAAAATATATTGTTGAAATTGTCTGAAAAAATAATTACCAAAGCTGAATTACAGCAATTCTTTTTTAATGCTTATTCTGAAAATTAAGAGTATTCTATTGCTAGATTTCTTAAAATCAAATTTGGACGTTCAGGTTTTAATGAATTTAACATATTACTTGTTATTTTTTCCTTAAGCCAATCTAATTAAAATGCTTTAAGCTTGAAAAATACTTTTAAATCAGTCAAAAGCCAAGCGTTTATCAAGCAGTTCTTTTGCATTTTAATATTATTTTTTAATTACTGTTTCAATTATCTATAAAGTAAAGAGAAATTTCTTCTCCCATCCAACTCAAGAATATTATTTTGTGCATTTTTTCAACATATTCTAAGTATTATTTTTCAATTAAAGGCGTTAATCTTTGTTTGAAATAGTTTTTTTTATTTGACTAATTTGGTTAATTCAAAGGCTAATATACATTAATTACGAAAATATTTAATTTAGTAGCTCTTAAGAAGATTACACTAAATATATTTATAGTAAATTAAGATTTTATAGATAACAATATTTATTTATATTTATACACTATTTATCTAAATACACTATTTATTTAAAATATTCAATAAAACCTTTTATCGTGTCTTTTTTATATTAATTCCAACGGCAAATACTTTTCACAAACATGAAGTCGTTATGTCCATTATATTATAGGCCTCCCTTAGTTATATGTTTCATAGTTGTATTTTAAACCTCCCTTAGTTGTATTTTAAGCCCCCCTTAATTGTATTTTAAGCCCCTACCTAATAGTATTTTAAATCTCCCTTAATTGTATTATAAACAAACCTTAGTCAGTTGTTGTATTTAAGGCCACCCTTAATATTTATCACTTTACTTGGATAAAAACTAAAATGTTAGATAAACTACTAAACCAGTAACTTGTCAAAAGAATCAAAATTAAAGACAATAAATAGATTAATCAGAAGCATCGAAAAGTGCAATTTAATATATTTTGGAAGATATATAATTGCTTATAAAATCAATATAAAACATTCATTGAATAACTTTTGGCACACAATTTCTATTCGTCTATTATTAGTTGATAATGTACTTCTTAAATTTCCTCTGTTTAATTTTTAAATCCAAAAGAAACGTTAAAATAAGCTTTCATAATATTCAGTTTTATTTGCATATTACGTAATTAGAAATAATTTATAGACATAAAATCTGAAAGAAAAATATCCAATTTTTAAATGAAGCTGTAAATTCTATGAGCCTACTATTACTTTTTCTCACATTGTTTTCGTAATATCTACAAATTCATTACTTGAACATGCAGCTTATTTTTGTAATCATTTTTAAAAAAAGTAGTAGAAAATACAAAAGCTCTAATTTTTAACACACTTCTAAAAAAATTCTAAAATAATATTTATGTAACAAAGGACCTTCTGGACCCTTAAAAATATTCTGCAATAATAACAAAGCACTTAGGGCCGGAAGTAATTAATTTTTTTAAGCTCAAATTCGAACCCAAGTCAAGCGATAACTAAATAAAAATGCAAAGCATTTAAGCCACTGTTTCCCCAGACGAGATAAATTACTCCTAAAACTGAGAGTGTTTAATGAAGTTCAATCACCGAAGTCATCGGCGGAGAGAGGAAACTTCATTTAATGAAATCGCTGACGAACGCCAAGTGAAGCGAATTCATTAAATAATGAACTGGGAATTCGTTCCGATTACGCATTCTCACAGCAGAGACTATTATTCCTGATCCGTTTACATTTTAGGCGCTATTTGTGGAGCTCCTTCGAGAGAAATTTGGCGATGCAAATCTTTTCATTTTCTCTTCCTTGGACGTTTATGGTTTCTAGTATGAGCAATAGCCTTTGATAATATAGCACACAATTTTATGTTTGAAATTCCAAACAGATATTAGAGATCTTTTAAATAATTATTGAAGAATTTATATCCGATTTCAAACAGATATAAATTCTTCATATTATTCATATCCTTTTTTCGTTTTTTCTTAAAAGAATTAAAAGATATATTTTAATGAGAAACAGATTTCATAGGACATTCATCGTTCCATCTTTAACTTTGACTTTTAAATAAATAAGCAATGCTCTACCTTGAATAGCATTTCACTCTCTAAAGTTACACATCTGATCAACAGTAGATAAGCTATTCATTGGTAATTCAACCTATATTGTTAATCTCAACGTATAACAGTATCGCGTTTTCGAAGAATTATTTATCGGTCTTTTCTAGTGACCTTGATTTTAGAATCAAATTTATGTGGCCTGTTGATAGGACAAAAATCTAGAGTTCTGCTATCAACTATTTAGCTTAGAATGCTTGAAATCATCATAATCTCCGACCCACCACAATGTCATACGGATTTAGGTTGATCCGTTAAGAACATCATCCCTTTGGCGCACTTTTCAAAATCGCCAACTCCCCGCGCTCTTGCGTCTCATCTCCCGGAGGAAGATATTCTCCAATGGCAACATCGGGTTGCCATATTTGGCGCTAAATATACTTGGCGAAATGGGGGTGATGTTTTCTCGTGTCAGAACCTAGATTCAAACCACTAGGGCAGAATAACCGGATCGCTGCAATAAGAGCTCAGGCAGGAACCGCGATGAGTCCTAAGGGCCATCACCAGCCACGGTACTACCCTTCCCTGTAGGAAGTATGTCCCCTAGTCGAGGGGATTAGGTGCCCTTACCTATTAGCGTACTCATCAGATAGGCGAGTTTTAATCACGTTCCGGAAGCATCTTATTCTCAATTATGAGGTGCCCCCCAGGAGTTAGTAATGTGTTGTTGTTACTTATGGCACTTGCCATAGACAAGCCTCCTACTGATACAGCAGCAGATTTAATCTGAAAGAAGCGTCCCTTGTTTTTTGAAGTAGCACCATTTAGGGCAAAGAGTACGACTTAGCTACACACTCCCCACATTTGCTTGCACAGACCCTTTTTACGGGGAGGCACAGTCACACATTTCACATATAGCACACAGAAGAACAACCATGCCTTAACCGGGACTCGAACCCGGGACTCCCAGATCATGAGGAAGACGCGTTACCTCCGTGCCAGAAAACCGGAAGTTTAACAATGTGTAAAATTCAATACTGCCACTTATGTAAAAATATGAAGTGCAAAATTTAGCAAAGAATGGATGATATTTGTTAACATTAATAAAAATTACTTCAAAGATTGTTTTTATAATATGGTATTTTGTTATTAATTTTATTTTTCTAGATATGTCAGTGTTTATTATAAGTCCTCATATATTTATATACGAGGACCTATATAAATGTATTTACTACCAACTATTCATCTATTTTTATACTACATAATATTATATACTAATCGCTCTTGTTTATAAACATTTAATATATTGCATAGCCATAACTTGATTAGGATTCTAAAATTAGAAAAACATCCAAGACATCAATATATTTCTTTTCCCACGTATTAATATATTTATTTATTATTTGTAACAATAAATGAGCGCAAAATAATGTAACTCAGTGGATATATGCCTGTCATTAAACTCTTACTTTATGTTACCATATTGGAAATAACCATATTTCACTGCATTGCAAAGATAATTATGAGCCTCACCGAAGAATGCTCATAAATTTATTGAATTGAATTATACCAAAATGAAGAGAAATACATGTTTTCTTCCAAACCCAATCTGTTTTTAAAATTGTCGGAGCTATACTGCAACTTGTTGATATAGAACTACATACATACATATCAAAAGCCTTCACTTTATAATGTGAATGATATGTGTCATAAAATGCTAAAGTTTGAGTTAATTCACTCTAATTCTCAAAACTTAAAAAAATTCATGATGGAATTAGGAATTTATTTTATTGGCAGTAATTCCTTTTAGTAGCATAAAAAGGATTAAATTTAGGATTCATTGCTCAATAGTCACCCAAACCAATGCGTTTTTTATATTTGTCTACATATTTATAAAGTTTACAAAGTATTTGAATGAACATGTATTCCGTTTCAGAAATTCATACATACTTATATCGAAGTAAGTTGCATAGATAAGTTGTGGGAAGTGATCCTAATGGACCTCTTGTAGAAAGGATTTTTAGACGACCGGTGAAGATTATCCCATTCGCTGCCAAGCCTAAATTGTATGAGGTTATTCCCATTTCCGTTCTGAGTGTTATTGTTTATCTAAGTTTTATTACTTCAAAAAAATGCTCATATTTTGTCATAAATATTCATTTACATGTATAAAAATCAAACATGAGTATATTCGGGGTTGGCAATGGGAATAACCACAAACAATTTAACCTTGGCAGTGAATGAGTTAAATAAAGAAGGTTTTTTTTAAACAATTTATTTGTATATTTTTTTAAAATTTTTACACTTGTATAGTTATGTTTGTGGCCATAAAAAGTTTGCAAGATTGACAAGTTGTACTTTATTATATATTGAAAGTATCACGAGTATATTCGTGTTGCCAATGGATAACACCCTGCCAACCACGAGTATATTCGTGGCTGACAGCGAATGGGTTAAAACACTAGTCTGCATGAAGGTTATGACGAAACAGTTTGTATCCAGTTGTGAAAAAAATTAAAAACTGGAGGAAAAAAGGAAATACCAAAGAAAACATTAATCTTGTTTGTCATGTCCTTATGGAACTTTTATAAAGCACTTAATTAAACATTATTTTATAAAAATAAATAAGTTAATATAGCTTGGCATCAAGTGTTTTACAACCTTTAAAATATTAGAGTGTAAAGAAATAAACATTATATATATTTGATGCAGATATTATTCAACATATATCTTTTGTCATGGTAAAAAGTAAACATAAAAGTAAATATATGACTGTAAGATTATATTATCAAATAAATATTTGCATCTACAAATTTTTTTAACCAACTTAAACATTTTCAAAATCAGATTATTTTAAATAAGAACTATGCAAATTTCCTATTTCTTATTTTCTGAAAGCGAAAGTTTTTAAATGAATAAAACAAAAACAAATAGCAATTTAAAAAACCCAAAAGTTATTCCAAAAATTGAATTAACTTAATTCCGTTTAAAGATGCTTCTAGTTATTAAAAATTAAACAAGATGTCTTTAATTTTTCATTTTCGAGTATTTTAAAATAATATTGGTATGAATTCGTTGCGTTATTGCAATTTATCCCCTAAAAGAACAAATTCCAATGATTCTCGATAGTTAACTCCGAAAATCTTTTTAATCTTTAGAATTCGTGTTTTCTCCTTTTAGTAAAATGTCTTTCCTTTTAAAAGCTTATACTTGAAAAGGTATTCATTCTATTTCCTTGGAAATATTTTCGAAAGTGAGAATGAAAACAGCGAGTGTTATTTTTTCACGCTCAATGTATTAACGTGGCGTGGTAATGACTCAAAGAAATGAATGGGGGAAGTTGGACTAAACGAAGAACAATTCTTGCTGAGGAAAGAAGAATCGTTTGGGAATTGCGATTCTTCTCAATTTAGGAAGTTTCAAAAGATATTTGTTCCTGTGAATACTTTGTTCTTAAGATTTATATTCAGAACAGAAAGGGAAAAACCTTTCAACTTTTCGTTAAGATAAATATTATTTCATCCCAGTTCTTAAAATGCTATGTAAAACAAATGCTCTTTAGAACCTGTAGAATTTGAGCAAATATCTTTTTAAAGAAATAATTTATTTTGCTTGAAAGGATAATGCTTAAATATGTTTGTTATAATTTTGCAATTTTATTCTTCGCAAATTGGAATATATGTCAGATACTTTCATTTTTTCAAAAGTAACAAAATGAAGTCAGAATCGCAAAACAAATTTTCCAAATTCCTATCATTCTGTAATTCTTAATTGATAAATTTTTATGAAAATTGAGAGACGAGATTTAACTGAACTCATTTAATGATTCATCAGTTAAATGAATTCATTTTTTATTCATGACTATTTATAAAGACATTTATTAAAAATAAACATAATGAAATGATTTTTATTGCTATAAAGTTAAATAATGGCCGAGATGCAATGAAGTTAAATAATGACCGAAATGCCGGTACATGCAAAAGGGAATTATTGCATGTGCTAGCTTATCTTTTATGACTACTGTTTAATATTTTTTTGAGCAGAAAAATAATTTGAAACCACATTTTGTTTTAATTACTCAGGGATTTTTTTGAAATAATAAATTACATAATTCGCATTTCATATTGAATATATGATGATATAACAATTTCAATTGCTTTTTGTTGATAATATTTTAGCTTCTGGTAGTATTATTGCTGAACTAAAACAATATCCATTAAGATCAGAAAAGAAATAATAGTAACCAATAACATTTCCGCTAAGACAATACATGTAATTTTCTTCTGAATTTCATTCATTCACACACACATTACTTTATATATAAATTGATTTAAAATATTTTCTTCTTAATATTCAGATCATAACGACAAAAAAATACAAAGTATTAATGTTGTTGTTGTTACTTATAGCACTTGCCATGGGCAAGCCCCGCTGATACATCAGCAGAATTTAAGCCGGAAATATACGTCTCTTGTTTTACAAGTAGTGCCATCCAGGCCCAAGAGTACGACTTAGATACACACACGTCACATCCCTTTTCAGGGGGCGGACTACATTCAACCTGTTCATTCATTCATCTCAGATCGTAATGTAGCCCTGGAACAGGGAACGATCAACCCTGACCCAGTACCCCCAGTGGTATTACTCTCGATATGGAGGACTTTGCGACCACGAACACATTTTGCGATCGCCAGCCACCACACATTCGGGGATTCGTTTACCCGGTGAGCTTCGAACCGTAACCTAGGGAGTACGGGTTCAACGCTCTACCAACCAGGCCATCCCGGCCTTAAGTATTAATGTCAATTTGTTAAGCTGTGTAATTAAGGAAAACAATTACATTATACCTTTTAATTAGTTAATCACTATATTAAATTAAATGTAATTAGAAAAACAGTAATACAATATTAATGGAAATATTTTATGAATTTTTTTATAGCAAACGCGCTGTATTGATTATAAAGTGTTAAGTGAAATAAATTGTTTTGATGAAAACTGTTGATTAAGGTAAAAGATTCTAATTAATTTCAAACATAATTTCAAGAAGACTCATTTTATTTAATTAAATACCACATTCTTGCCAGAGATAATGATTATATTTAGTTCCAATTAAATTGCTTTGGAATAACAATGTCTGAGATTTTATACAGCTATAAGACATTAATGACGCACTATTTTAATAGTTTTGTATATTCTGTTAAAAGTATATTTCAACATTTCCTTTGAATTAATAACCATAACATCACAACAATAATTACAAGGCAACTGTCATTTGGTAGCACTAGCAGTAATATAATTCCATTTATTTGTCAGTTACATTAACGCGGATAAACAATCTTTCTTCGTCAGTTTACAAACACGGAAAGAAAGCATTTAATTCATGTTTGACGAAAAAAGAAAATAGTGAATTTTAAGGCCCTGAAGTAATCTGGTTTTCAAAATTAAAGAAAAAAAATGTGAAAATTAAGAAACATTGGCACAGTTGTTGAAAAAATACAATTTCAATAGCAAATTTTTAAATTTTTAAATGATAATCAATTCAGAAATTCATGTGAATGATTATCAGTTTTAAAGTTTTCAATGATAATCAATTCCCTTATATACATTAAATTAAGAAGGATTTTTGGAAGGAAAAAAATATATTTTATTCAAGTAAGCATCCTTTCGTTAAAAAATTACTTCAGTTGGTTTTTCTGTTTTGCTTTTCTGCTTTTAAAAAATGAAGATTTTGCCAATTCAAGCACAAAATATTAAATCTTCAAAGAATAAAATTCAGTTAGCTGTTTAAATAAAAAAAATCATTTTGATTCTTCAACTAGTTTGGATGTATGTAAAATCTTAATTATTGTTCTCGTTTCATGTGTTTTATTTGGAAACTTGTATAAAAAAAGCATTTTTTTAAGTATTTTGAATATTTTTTAATAATAGTTCACTTCGAAAATATCATGCATTATTATATCTATCCAAAGTCAAATCTCAGAAAACATCCTATTTCATAATTTCAATTCTTAAACTTTCTTCAATAAATTAATGCCTAAAAAATCTTTTCAATTTTTACAACAAATAATAAAATATATTTATCGAAAAGTTATTTAGGATTGAAATAAGAACATTTTTTGAACTGAGTACAGCATGGCAGAAATAATGAAACCACTTTAAAAAAAATATTATATTTTATACAATTCCAAATTTTAAAAAACAGAAAGGATTATTCATCTGAAGAATTAAGTTAAAACTCAATAAAATTTTTAAATATCGCATTTAAAAATTTTAATGGAAATTCTCATCCGGCAAAAACAAAATTAACCAAAATACAAATGACAAACAATTTTTATTTATAATATGTAGTTTAGTTTTTCAAAAATAATTTTAGAATAAAAGTTATATTTTAATTCATTCTATGTATGCTTAGTTTTCTACATACTTCTTTCTTTCATAAAGCATAATTCTTAAAAAATCCAATTATATTAATTTCTCTTTAATCAAAACATAAAAGTAAAGAAAATAACTTATTTTTCCAATGTTTTTGCTTTTTAAACAAAGGAATAAAGCTGTCTATTTCCTTATCTTTTTAGTTTAATAATAACTAGTAAACATAAAGAACATCATAATACCATAAGGAAATAAAACAAAAGAATACCTAGGTTTACTTCTCTGTATTTTCAATTGCGATTTTTATTATTGTATATTGGGAAATTCTTCCAAATTACTTCAGAAAATTTTAAAAAATACATTGATTCGAAACCAATGTTTTCTGCATTAATACCTATATATAGCAATGAAAATAGAATAACAAAAGGAATGCAAGAAGAAACAAAAGAAAAGCTTCTAAATTAATTTATTTTCATATATTCAGCTAAATCAGAAAGAAGACAGGATTCGGGAAAAAATTGGCAGGCTTACTGTAATATTGGAAAGAAAATTTTATGTTACTTTGGATGCTAATATTTATTCATTATTATTTTACCATTTTAGTCTTCTTCATTTACTTAATATTGATTTAAATTATTCATTTCTATTCCTTAAATACCGATTCATCAGTTTTCATTGAAATTCTCTACATTGTATGCCAGTGTTAAATCTACACATTGCATCTATCCAATATAGCGATTTTTTAAAAATATCATGCTATTTGTTTCTATGCGTGTAATCAATTAACCCTTTGCGGTCGTATGTCTGCTCTCAGCCACTATCCAAGAAGGTGCATCATTTTGGCATTTTATTTATTCTTTTTTTGTTAATAACATCTATAGAATGTTAAAATTATGCAGATTTATTTTTTAGGGTAACTCAACTTAAAGCAGTTACATGTATTTATTTTTTTGGTGTAATAAACAGGTGCATGTATTGGGTTAATAATTATACATCGAATTACGTTTCCGACCGCAAATGGTTGAAGTGATATTTTGTGTCGACTTAATATCTTCAAATTGATAAATGGATTTCTTTAAATCATAAAATTTCTAAATCACCCTTATTAAAAGCATATGTATTTCAGACAACAATTCCTTTTTATTGACCGCCCTTACTGAAGCCAGGCTTTATTCTTAAGAGAGAATCCATATCAATATTAGGAAATAAGTAATTGTGTAAGTTTTATCTCATTTGACAGACTTCTTCAAAAATCTTAAACATGTTTCATTTTTATCAAATACTACACAAATAACTTGTTTGGGTATGCAATTTTTTTTTTCATTTATATCAATCATAATAAGATGGACTATTTTTATTTTTTTGATTAGCAGATTGGATTAGAATAGGAGCTATGGGCAACGTAATTCTAACATATTATCTTTCGTATTGAGAACTTGGGGCTTATATAAATGTTATCTCCAAATATTATGAACAGCGGCATTTTTATTCTGAATCAATAAACCAGCGCCAAAAGTGAAAGTCATAGCTATTTTTTCGACTAATATAATACTAATAGCTTATAATACTAATAGCTTATAACATAATGCAACACCTTTTTCTGATCGTTTTGGATTAATTAATATTCTTTCATTTATTTCCTTACAAGATAAATAGATATATAGTTTTTCGAAAACCAAACTAAGCATAGAATCTTTGAAAAACAAATAGGTCTGCATCTAATAGATGCGGGGTACTTAAGTTCAAAGGTTTTTGCAGATACATAACTTTTATTGACACATGTATGACACGAGCACAGATAAATTTATAATAATCACACAGCTACCTCGAGATTGCAATCCTTACTGAATATATCACGCAGCTCACAGGCTGACGTCACAACATTTCGCTTGCTTCGCTTAAAACTCAGAAAGAGTCTCAGGTACATAAAAATTCAAGAGAGCGAGTGTTTTTAGGTGCTTTCACACATCTGCCAGGGGTAGTGTATTTTCTCATGATTACATCATCAGGATGTGCTGATTTCTTTTGATTATGACACACATCATGATAATTAGATTCCTCCCCAGAAGGTTCCTAATGAATATAAATCAATTTCTAATGGAAAAACTCGCTTATATAGGGCGTAAAACTACCATTTTGCGTTTTAAGTTTAACTATCCAAATTTTCTCATCTTTCTCTGGAATTATATCAATAATTTTTGTCACAACCCCCGAAAATAATTCTTTATTATCATAACTTATTAACATAAATTATTCCTACAACCTAAGAATTATGTGAATGTTTTTCACAAGTTGATCAAGATATTTCTTTCTTAAGCGCTGACTTAGATCTTTACACAAATTATTGCGATATTCTTTTCTTTTGTTGAGACTTTTCGAATTCAACTCTTCAATACCCTCAGTAATTGATATTTCGTTTTAGATGAGGAACATTCTAGATTAAAAGGAATCTAATCTTCTGTATTTTTTGAAACATAGGTCTACAATTGCTGAGGGATTGAAAGTCATAAATTATGGTATACAGTCCCACACAAGCTAAAATTGATTTTCCTAAGGTACGTTTCAACAGATCCTTTAGAGTGTGAAACAACCTTTCCAACCAGCCTTCCCATCAAGTTGCGGTAGGAGGAATAAATTTCCAAAATATTTTAGGAAATATTTATTAGAATTTTATTCTAATTCAATTTTGAGAGATCACTGGAAGCCCCCGAAAGTTTTTCCTTTATCATAATAAATTGTTCTTGCCCCCCCTAGTCTAGTAATAAACCGTTTAAGGGACAAAATAAGAGTCAGAAAATAGAGAAATGGTGAGTTCAAGGTAAACGGCGTGATAGACCGCAGAAGTAAAAAGAACTATCCACAGTTTTTCTTTATCTTTCACAGACAGTGACCCTGCCAAATCTATTGCCACAATTTCGAAAGGCGCATAACCTGTTGTTCTGTTTGTAAAAGCATGGTTTCGCTTGATATAGATTTTTCTTTAAAACGTTTACAAATTCCACAACCATACAGGACATTTTTAATAGCTTTCCTTGACGTTGTAATTCCATATCTTTCTTTTAATAAGCTTTGCGTCATTTGAATACCTGAATGAAAAGTTTTTATATGTACAAATGTAAAAGTCAAGTCAATAACATTTTTCAATAATTAGGTACAAAAATCTCATAATTCCAATTAATTATTTTTGTTTTTACTCTTAATATACCTTCATTGTCAAGGAATGATTCAATGAAAGTGGAATATTTTATATCAGAACGACAACAACTTTGTATTAAACGAATTAATTTCTTGCCAGAATATTCAATTTTTGATTGTGTAAGTTCGAAGACTTTAAATTAGTCAATAACCTTACATTTGAACACAAATCTCAATATCCATGTAAATACTCTAATCATTTTATTGCAACTATGATATTATTTCCGCATATCAGTGGAGTATGTCTTCGATCAGATTCATGTTTAAAGATTTAGACTTTTTCTATTCAATATCCACTTCATTGGGCTAACAAACAATGTTGCTGAAAGACCAAAATTCATGGTTCTCTTTTAACCATTATGGATTGTTGAACCATCTCGATTTTAGCATTTGTTGTGTGTGGGGGGGGGGGGCATCCATTCGTTAGAATGTCGACAGTAATATCTCCTTGCACATGCTGCCATGAATACCCGTTTGTAGTTTGGTTTCCCAGTTTAATCCCTGGCTGGTGTGATAAATAATGGCATGTATTGATAATTTATTCAATACGAAATCCGGCACAAGTTGAAATAAATTGATTTTGAAAATAATTCGAGAAATCGATTTTTCTTTTCAAGTCATTTAAAAGGTCTTTATTCTCAATCCTAAAAAATAAAGCCCCAAATTCTTTTTTCTTAAAGAACTTAAAAACTAAAAGAAAAAGGATTGTCTAAATTACTTAATCTCTTTAACGCGATATCAATCACCATATTCTTGAATCCACCACAAATGAACAGTGGAATCTGACCAAAGAATGACTTAAATCATAATTGTTCGATAACAGAGTTAACCCTTCGCACTCCGAAAAATAATTAGATGCAAAATTATCCACCTAATACAAAGATTTGTTTATTGCTATGAAAAATAAATATACATAATTCTTTTAAGTCAAATTTCTTTGAAAAATTAATCTACATCTCTTAAACATTAAGTAGGCGTTTTTAACAATTGAATTTGAAAAATAAATAAGACATCAAAATGATGCACCGCCTTAAATGGTGAGGCAGAGCCATCGTCGTAATGCAAAGGGTTACTATCTCCTCATTGCGGTTATTTTAACCCATCCGCCCTAATCACAGACTTGAATGTCGAGTAACACTCGACATCGGACCGCAAATGGTTTAGCAAGCCTGGCTCCGATACAGGAAGTCAATTTCAACAATGGAATTCACCAGGATTTCAAAGGAGCCATTCTGCTCTTAGTATGAATGAATCTAACCTTAATTTTACCTTCTTATCTTACAAAGACAGGCATATGCATCATTGTATGCGCATGTGATTATGATTATTTGTTAAATTTCATAAAACGTGCCAAGTCTATCTCTTTTTATAAATACATTTCGTTTAACTATTTAGAAAACATTTCAGTAACATTAAAAAGGCAATTTATTTTTCCAAGAAAATATTTCCACGGAACTGGTAATGGAAGTTCAGGGAACAATGTAGAAGCTTTTAACAAACTAAGAGAATCCTAAAATTTTAGCACAGTAAACAAAAGGGGCATCTTCGTTATTCTATTTTACAAGATAAAATTTCAAAACTTATTTTTAGATTTAAAAGTATTCTCACCTGCATTCCAGATTACTCATAAAACAAATATTTCCAGAATGTTTACTGATATGTTTACATTCAACATTGCACCCCCAACCTCTCAAATTAAAACAACCGTTAGACATAATTATTGTTGATTATCAATAAAATTCTCATTCTTTGAAATACCACAAACTCCAGTTAAGCATTTAACAATATAAAAATAACATTTGAGTTTCTGCACAAAATTCTGTACAGTTTTCAAGAAGATACATAATTTTAGCATTCAATAAAAATGGGCTCAAAGAAACACAAATACAACTCTACAATGCCTGTAAATTACTTTTTCATTACATGGGTAAAATAATCTAAGAAAATTTCTATCTTTAGGTGTAACAGATAACATTAAGAATACCTTCTTAATATCAATTGGATGTATTCTAAATTGATTGAAAATATCTGGTATCAATCTAATAGAATTAATTCCCTTTAACATTCTTTCAAAGGAGAATTCCCTCGCTCAAATGCATGAAAAACTGGGCGAATTTTTTGTAGTTTGTAGCTTTATTCTTAATTACTGGCTAGTGTGATAAATAATAACATTCTGTATTCAATTCGAAATCCGGCAGAAGATGAAACAAATTGATCTTGAAAATAAATCGAGAAATCTATTTTTCTTTCTTTTCAAGTCATTCAAAATGCCATTCTCAATCCTAAAAAATAAAGCCCCAAATTCTTTTTTCCTAAAGAACTTAAAAACTATAAAAAATGTTTTGTCTAAATTATTGACCTCGACCGGGAATACCTCATGATTCATTGGTTTAGTTTCTTTCCCCTCAAATAACGCTTGAATTACAGTTTCGGTTCCCAGTAGGGAAACATTCAGTTGATTTACAATGTTTTTAGTTATGCATCTAGATTGCGAACCAGAATTGAAAACATCGCAGATTAATTTCTGTTGACTCTGTTGTGAAATAAAAATAAAGTACTTGGCTTTTGCTGGAGTTAGAGAGATAGGTTAAAGTGGTCATTAGTGTGCCCCCAAATTTGCCGCCAATATGGCAACCCAACTTAACGCTCTTGTAGTAACCCTAATGATGTTTTGTTTACTTCTTCATACAATGGTCGAGTTGTACATGAGCTTCAACTCTTTAATAAATTTCCTGTAAAAAATTTCCTATTAAATCCATTCTTTTTGCGTCTTTGTCTTTCACAATTATTTATTGATCATGTTATCCACACATTCCGTATGTTCAGTGTGCTAGTGAAGCTACTAGTTTCCCGCTCCCGTGGCTAGCGAAGCCGTATGATGTGTTTTTTTTTACCTAAATCTGTTGAAGGCGCCGAGTCTGAAAAAAAAGGCAATGCTTATCGGTAAAAAAATCATAATTATATTGCGAAAAGTGGTAACCGTAACTATCCCATAGAAGTGTTTGTTTACTTTGTCCGCCATCTTTATTGGCGACTTGGCATCCTTGGCGCGGCAAGGGGCACATTAAACGTAACTGTTACCGAGATATAATTTTCAGCTTTTGAAGCAATACATTTAATAAGTTGTTTTTCTCGCATATTAAATCAAAATGGGGGCTATTTCAATGAGAACACTCCAATTTATTTTTAACATTTCAATATTTACTTATATGCTCAGATTTTTTAAGCAAGAAAAAATATACCTTTTTTCTTTAATAATGATTTCTTATTATCTAAAGACATTTTCTTAGATGAAAAGCATTTCTTACTAGCATGCGATTTGTCACACAAAATAGAGTTTTGAATCCTCTTACCTTGCATTTGAAGACTTGCCAAACAGTTGATACAGTTGGTTGTAACTGTTCTTTATGGACTCTTATTGTCCTTTCGACCACAGCCAAGTTTAGGTCCGAATCCAGCTCTAGCAAGATGGATCATTTCTTCACCTTTAACTTCTTAGCGTATGAAGTTGATTAAGACCTCTAAAGTTCATGGGTCTCTAGTCTCTGACAAATTACGTTGATTCCAGCTCCTTTCCCAGGCCAATAAAAATAATTTGGTAAACAGGACTGCACTGATGGGCATAAGAATACACTATATTTTTCCTGGGTACTCCCAGGGCTTTCTAGGGCAAGAATTTACCCCTCCAAGTTCGTCATATAATGCTGGAAGGTCGGTCCTGGATAGTATGCATCCAGCATGGATATCAAATCTCTAACGCATATTTAAACCAGTAATTCTCCTGTTTGAATCTTACTTCAACTGACCAATGATCTTTGGAAAGTTGTCAGCTGTAACCGGGAAGTTTTCCACAACACTGAGTGCCCTCGTTTTTGATAAGTCAGCTTGCCGTAAATACTGGAACTCGTCTTCATTTGGAATGATCACGTCGTCTTCGATTTTCTTAAGTTGATTCCAGAATGTTGGGTATTCTTTGGCGTCTCCGCAAAACTTTTTTAGTTCAATTTTCGAAAAGTTTAATTTGAGTATTTCAATGGATTCGTCAGTTCTAGCTTCTATCAAGCGCATTTGTTCGACTTCAGAACAAAGCTCAGAATACGGATCCCGATATTCTTCAGCTGACAAAGTCTTCTTCGTTAGCCGTTTCGCCATCCTTCAATTCAAAAAATTCGGTGCTTAAATTCGGCTTGGCATATTCCCAGACGTTGAAATTTATCGCCTTTTTAATTCAGGGACTTCGTTTATTAGTTCTCCTTCAAGCTTTTTCGCACATAAGGTAAGGAAAGAAAGATACGGTTTTCGTTGTGTTTTCAACTATATCAAATCCATTAACATGAAACTAGGAAAAATTCAAATCAAAATTAACTGGTCCTATTGTGGACGCCAGTATATTTGAAAATCAAAATAACACAGAATCTTTTAAATACAAATAGGTCTCCATCTACCAGATGCGGGGTACTTAAGTCAAAATAAGTTGAAAGGTTTTTCAGTCACATAACCTTTTTTGACAAATGGACTGCACAAAAACAGATATACTTATAATAATCACACGGCTACCCCGACATCAAACTCTGTACTAAATAGATCAGGCAGGTCGCAGGCTGACGTCAGAGCATTGCCGCCTGGTTGTGGTTGCATTTCACTTCGCTTCACAACAACAGTAATTCGAAAATCTCATCGGAAAGGCACTTCAGACATGATGGTTAATTGTCACTACCAATGTGACCCAACATTAAAATTGATTCGGAGTCGATTACTCTCTAATATGACGGGACAAGCTTCCCAACAGGTAGGATTGTGTTTGGTGAGGACCCTATGAATTCAATCTTATTATCCGCCAGTACTTTCTCAGCGGCCCTATCATTCAAACTTAACCACAAACCTTGTACGATTACCATTATTATCACAGGAAGTAAATTCGAATCCTAGGATAATAATAATTTCCTTTTTCTTATAAAAGTTAGGCATACATTTTCCATTTGAAAAAATATTTTGAATGATAATCAAAAAAGAAAAATCAAAGTAACTTTACCACATATTTTATAGTAAATGTGGGGCTCTTTTATAGAATTTTACTATGACTAACTCCTTACCTGCCGTCGAAAACTTACGAGATACGCTGCCCAGTGCCAACGTTTTTCGTACGAGCGCGCTTACTTATGCGGTGTATTGGAGGGAAGAAAAGAGGTGCGTTTTGCGAAACTAAACGTTTTTAATTTCACAATTAATAAAAAAAGGAAGAAAATTTAAATTTAAATTATAAAATAACAGTGTAATAAAACAGATGTTAGAACTTATCTGCTGTGTGGTATTTCCTAAAACAAGGTTGAACACATAAAACCAACATCACATTCATTGCATTGATAGCCGGTTTCACGACGAACTTTTTTTTGAGCAAACAATACATTTTCTTGACGCATAGGCACCATTGGTAAATTTTTTATATCTAGTCGTACCCAACGTCGGGCATCTTTCAGAGAATAGTCGCAATCAGAATCCTCTTCATCTGATAGTGATTCATAGTCATCTAAATCACCCTCATCACTGTCAGACATTTTCTTAAAAAGATCTACGACGCACAATGAAAGAATACGGAAGCAAATCTATATTAATAAAAATGGATCTCGAAATGCATAGCTAAGCGCAAAACTGGAGAACGGCTCTACCGATTCGGCTAATTTTTTAAAAATATTTTCGTTAAGCCACTAGGATGGATCTTATGGAGAGAAAAAATGAAAAAACTGCGAGGGAAATAGTTAAAAGGACACTTTTCTTACTTTCCCGCCAAAAATCTGCATTTCCTTCCCCCCACACCAACTGAGTAAGATAGCAGGAAGTAATAAATTATGATTTGTTTAGAAAAAAATGCACGAAGTCAGTTGGTTTTCATTCATAGGTAACGGGATGTTTAAAAAAGAAAGAAAAACAGTTGCTTTCATTATTTGTTTGTATGGATATTTAATCTATGCATGCTCAAAATAAAGTCTTGGCAGGGAAGAAAAAAAAGAATAACAAAGGGAAAAAGGGTTTGTAGAAATAAAAGTAGGGAAGAAAAAAAGGATAGGAAACAAAAAAGAAAAGAAGGGTGTGTGAGTGTCACCATTATTTCCTCTGTGCGCGGCATTTTCCAAGCTGTTTTTAAACTTTCGCATCTCTTGCAAACCAACTGTGTCTTTATTTGTTTAGTGTATTTACATTTATGAAACTTTGAATCTCTTTCTATAAAAACGTAGAATTTTAGACCTTTCCCTCCACCATTTAAGTAAAATAGAAATTCCGGGACAATCATTACAGGGATAGAGAGAGAAACATGAGTAGTACAATGAACAGAACATCTGAAGAAAATAATATTAAATAATACTACAAATGAATTATATGACTCTCAAGATTTGTTTGGTTTAAAAATATTTTAATGAAAAACCTGTTATGAGACACAGCTACATAAAATATTTTATGGACATTTCAGCGAGCATTAATACTGGCGAACCGACTCGTCGCCAAAGATGGCTAGTGTATAATAAAAAAGCACGACCTATTCAAACAGAAACAGAAGCAAAAACTGCACTGTTATGACTTTCGTCGTTTCAAAAACATCCCCTTTAATCAATACCCTATCTTTCTTCTCTGAAATTAGATAATCCGTTTAAAACATTGTCAAGGTCATTTTATGGCATTCCAAAACCGTGGGAGTAATTTTCTTTATAGCAGCCCAATGCAAAAGATCGTACTTCGGAAAGACGTATATATACGCCGGCGGCAATAAACGCATCGGTTGAATGAGGCGTATATAAACACCGGCGGCAGTTAAGGGGTTAAAGCAGATTGAGGTATATTGCCTTGAATAATTGGTTAACCAACGGAAAATCCTGAAGATTGCTGTGAATTTGCTTAAAATAATGCTCCAAACAATATAAAATAAAATTCTTGTCGACTTTTAAATTAATTTTCAATAGGGAATATACACCTAACAAAATTTTCTATAAGGTAATGAAAAGAATAAACAGAACTGATATTTAGATATTAAACAGTTTCAACATTTAAAGGTAAATATGACTTGTCGCTCTATTTTATTAATAAAAAAATGATGAAAACTCCACCCAAGCGATGATTTCTATTTATTTCCATTGCTTCCTAAAATAAGAAAAACGTGAATAATGTCACCCATAAAACCTACGCTGCAGCACTATTGTAAGTTGCTGGCTTTTCGCCAAGTTCAAGCTTGGAAAACCAAATTTCTTATTTGTTTGGGGAAATGCTGGTAGGTGTCATTATGGACTTCCGTTAGAACTTCAGAAGTATTTCCGGATTTTTATTTTTTGTACCCAGTTTTTTGTGAGTAAATAATGACGCATTAAAGAACATAGAGAGAAAAAGTCATAAATAGGTTGAACAATAAGAGCCAAGGTTTAATCCACACAACGTCATAATAGAAAATATAGCATTAGAGTATTTACTCTAATTAAGAACCTTTTTTGAAGATTTCTGATTAACAATTTTTTTAGAATATATGAAAAAACGTTGAAACTTTAGCGAAAAATAATCATTATTTCATATTTTTAATAAGAAATCGGCTGGTATTGCAGTCTTTGAGTCATGTGAGGTTTTTCTGTATTTCGAATATACCTTCCAATATTTCTTCGTTATTTTTTTTTCAGAATACCTTTAGAAACAATCATGGATAATAAACTTCAACGTAAAACACATTTGATTTTAATCTAGTTTATTTCATGTTAATATTTTCAAATATATGGCTTTGCATATTTTGATTGGATTCATTCAAAATTATTATAAAATAAGACTATGTCTACAGAGATAGTTTATAATTTAAATTGTCAGACAAACTCAATAAACATATTAAGCACAAAAACTTTATTAATTTCGTTTTTCTACTGAGATATTAATTCAATGCGCGAACATATATTTATATTTATTTCATTGTAAATTATTACTACAATGATTAATTTCGTTTATTTGCTATTAAGGATAAAAATAATTT
Source organism: Argiope argentata (assembly GCA_026289955.1). NCBI lineage: Eukaryota > Metazoa > Arthropoda > Arachnida > Araneae > Araneidae > Argiope > Argiope argentata. Next base: position 2,019,733 of record JAOUZG010040073.1, read on the forward strand.
CTATTTTTTTTATTTTAATTCAAACCAGATTGCTTTAAAAAAGTCTATTTGCTGCGATAATTTAAAATTTAATTGATGTATACACTTCAGATATTTCCGATGAATGTGATAGTTAGAAAGCTTGATCTTTTGATCAATGATTTTTAATCATAAATTAATTTATAACAAAAATGATTAATTAATGATTTTTATATGAAAAGTCGTAGTTTTGGCTAATGTTCTTCAAAACCATATTTGGTAGAAAAAAATATTGATTTTTAATATAATTGGACAGAATTATAAAGTATTTCATCTCTAGAATTTTATGGAAATATTTATACATTTGTATGGTTACACCATATGCATCTATTAAAAAGTCAGTATAAAGTATTATTTAAAAGTATGGTATTCTTTGCATTGAGACTTCCACAAAAGTGGCCCTTTTATCTTTAACCCCTTAACTGGTTTATTTTCCGTGCTATCTAATAAAATGACACCTTCTATTTTGGGAATATTTTCTTATTTTGATTCAAATGGAAATCCATGGAAGACTTGGCTTATATACGTATTTGGAGTCATTTTACTATTGATTTATAATTTTTATGAATTTTATTTTTTGTTTACAACTATCAAAATTCGATAAATCGATGCACGTACGGCGTACGGGCAAAACCGATTAAGTGGTTAATATAATGTAATAATATCGTTCGCGTAATACAACTTGAGCTATTAGCCTATTTTAAGATATTTTAATGTTCAAGTTTTTAATTCTCATTCAGAACAATTTGCAACTGCAAAAAAAATGGCCAGGAGCAGGAATCGAACCTGCGATCACATCCGTGAACAGGTGACACTCACCCACCGAGATAACTGGCTTGAAACTCAAATAACAAACAGTGGCTCCAAACTGGTTTTAAAGCAGCCTCGAAACCACCATTGTTTCGTATTTGCCAACAACTTATTGGACATTTTCATTCGATTGCCGAAATCACTTTCGGTCTTGACGAAAGACGTTTAATCAGTTTCATTATGGAGCCCTTCATAAACTCTTGATTATCTTCTTTTACAGGATTTATTATTATTATTTGCATTTTTCTTATTTCAAGTACTTGGCAGCTTATAGTTAGACCAGTTTCTCTCGATAGGGCACTTCAAGCCTGTTGCCACAACCACTCGGCCATCCTGGACCTGAAGCTACTGCTGTACTAAAGTAGTAAATCCATTTCTGATATATGCAGGGAATTATCTCGATTAACGAGCATGCTTTGTTCCTGAATATTATTTATAACTAGCCACCTTTGGCGACCAGTCGGTTCGCCAGTATTAATGATTGCTAAAATTTTCATATAATATTTTATGTAGCTGTGTCACATAACTGGTTTTTCACCTAAATATTTTTAAACCAAACGAATTTTGATAATCATATAATTCATTTATAGTATTATTTTCTTCAGATGTTCAGCTCACTGTGCTACTCATCTTTCTCTTTCTATCCGAGCAATTATTGTCCCGGAATTGCTATTTTACTTAAATGGTGGAGGGAAAGGTCTAAAATTCTACGTTTTTATAGAATAAGGAGATTCTAATTTTCATAAAGGTAAACTCACTAAACAAACAAAGACACAATTGGTTTTAAAGAGATGCAAAAGTTTAAAAACAGCTTAGAAAATGCCGCTCACAAAGGAAATAATAGTGACACACACACACCCTTCTTTTCTTTTTTTTTTTCTATCCTTTTTTTCTTCACTACTTTTCTTTTAACAAACCTTTTTTTTCGTTATGTTATTTTATTTATCTTCCCTGTCCAGACTTTATTTTGAGCAGGCATAGATTAAATATTCATACAGACTAATAATAAAAGCAACTATTTTCTTTCTTTTTAAACATCCCGTTGTCTATAAATGAAATTCTGATTGACTTTGCATATTTCTTTCTAAACAAATCATAAATTCTTACTTCCTGCTATCTTACTCAGTTGGTGTGGTTGGAAGGAAATGAAGATTTTTGGCGGGAAATTAAGAAAAGTGTGGTTTTATCTATTTTCCTCGCAGTTTTTTCCTTTTTTCTCTCCATAAGAACCATCCTCGTGTCTTAACGAAAATATTTAAAAAAATTAGCCGAATCGGTCGAGCCTTTCTCCAGTTTTGCGCTTAGCAACGCATTTCGAGATCCATTTTTATTATTATAGATTCGAAACATTCGTTAAGGAAAATAGTAGTTTCGGTATAAATACATTCAAAACAGGACAACCCATTCCATTCTCAAAATAGTAATAATATATATATAAATAAAATAAAGAGTAAAAAAAAGGAAATTATCAGAGACTAATTTTCATAACAAAATTTCTTAGATAATGTTGTTTTATTTAATATGCTGTGACACTTGGATCTATATTTTTTATCATAAAGTTTTAATTTAAATATATTTCAGGAATAAAGTAACATTTTTTTTCTTTTAACTCAAAATTCAAAATTAAAAGGAACTATAAAATGCACTCGTCCTTTTGAATAAATATCATCTAGCATAATTATATTATGGATTTGAAGGAGAAAAAACAAGTTCATATTTGCTTCATAATAATCACTGCTTTCAGTAAAAAATTTCTTTATAAGTAATTAATAAAGAATTAGGAATAATATAGAATATAAGAAAAACAAAAAATTGTCTGAAGTATCTGAAAACTGCCAAGAAAGGCATCATTATTTCCTGATAAAGAAAACTTCTTCATAACTTTTCTCACATCAGCAGTCAATCAAATGAATACCGAGAAAAAAATTATCTGTTGAAAAAAAAATTAATTCCATCAAGGAACTATTTCAGCTGATCTTGCAAATGGTGACCTCATCTCTTGTTTTACTCAGCTATACTTAATAAGATTATTTTATGACATCAGGCAGGGAAAAAAAGGAATTTTTGACATATCTGACATCGAAGTGAGTGCAAACGTTTCTAGTAAAAAGAAAACACATTTGAGAAAAAATATTCGTCACATTACTTTCTGTTCATAATTTTTAGAAGCGATACTACTCTAATCTAATAACATTATACAAATTATTCATCTTTATTTATTCAATGCTATAATAAAGAATAGCATATCAAATTATTTTTGTTACTCTTATAACTTATCACTTTTAAACTGAAAGATTATATTATTAACAGAACAGATGAAGCGATTACTCTAATATTCAAATCCTGGAATTTTAGAATCGTCTTTGAAAAAAATGGGAGATAAAATATGTTTAACGGGTGTTGAATGAGTGGAAGACAACTGAGTCATGATCGTGGTATTTCTTTTGTCGATTATTTGGTAATTTATTGCAAAAAATATCGAAAGAAGGATGGAAAATACAAGAATTATCGTGATATTTCTATTTGCTGTCAATACTCGAATATTTCTCCTATAAATAAACGGTTCAAAGTTATCATTTTTATTATCTCAGAGCAAGCTTAATAATTCTTTTCTGGACAACATTGCTGACTTGCTTCATTTTTATGTTGCCAGGTTTTATATGTGCAGTTCTTTGGGAAAGAATTTTTTATGTGTGTGCGTTTGCTACCCGTGATTTCTGCTTTCAGTGGAATATTGTGTTCAAATTTCATTCCATTCTCAAATTTGTTGGAATTTTTCTACTATTCAAGCACTATATGAATATCCGCAACCATACTATCAATGAAAACATCAATCCATGTCTCATCAAACTGTTGTATGACATGATTTTTATTTCTCATTCAAATAGTAAATGCAGTGCCGCAGTTTTTTACATTCGTTTCCTGATATGATACTGACAATCTATGAGAACTATGGAGAGAACATAACTATTGTAAATAAATCAAAATACATTTTATAAATACAATTTTTCATGTTTATCAGAGGATCGATTTGTCTAGTAAATTATAAATCCTTACAAGTATCGCATTTGGTAGGGAATAAATAAAAATATTACTTCTGAATCATAAAATATTTATAATAACGAATCACAAACTTTAAAATAATAATAATGTAAATAAATTTTAGTCCACTAATAAAAGATAGTTAAAAAAATTATTTTTATAAAATGTATTTTGATTTATTGACTATAGTTATGTCCTCTCTATAGTTCTCATAGATTGTCAGTATCAAATCAGAAAACGAATGTTCCGAATAAGAATTTTTCTCATGGAGACTGTCACTTAAATTGTAGGTGAATATTGTTTTATTTTTCAATACTTTGTCAAGAACAGTTAGTTTATCAGAGGATCGATTTGTCTAGTAAATTATAAAGCCTTTCAAGCAATGCATCTGGTAGTGAAAACATAAAAATATTATTTCTGAATCATATAACAGTCTTTGTTATTTAACGAATCCGCTTTACTTAGTATTAGGCACCGATATGATAATGAGAATTTGTTCGAACTTCATTAAACACATTCGCGTTCTGAATAACTTTCAACAACTTCTTCAGGGAAAATAACATTTTCATATAGCATCTTTTCTTTTGGATAACAAACAACTAAAAGTCATAAAGGAGAAAATCTCAACTTAATTTTGAAGTGTTAGAGTAGATTGTTAAGATGTTAATTCTACTCAGGCTAAAAAGATGCAGATTTTCAAGAACTGGAAGTATTATTTTTCTTGCAATGATGTTTATAGATCTTGAGATAGTTGAGAACCATGTACTTTCCATGCATTGTCTACAAATTCTTCTTAAGTAGCAATGTCTGAAACACTGAAACTGATATTGATACCACATTTACATTAAAATCGTATGGTGTAGTATCTTTGATTAAATGGGAGAATGTTTCATTACATATTTTATTGTTCGCGAGAGAGTTGAGGGCCAAATAGTGTTCGTGTATTTTCTGTAATCTAGTACACTAGTAATGTTCACATAAATATGATATTTTCTAGTTTATAATGCGGCATGCACATTTTAATCATTATAACTTCTTCTCAGCTGTATCAATTAATGATTTTTACTCCTGTTGTCTTTATTCACTTCTTACTGTTTGGAATGTCGATATTAAATCACTTACAATATTATGATTTATTTAAAGCAATTAAAAAGTCCACACTATAATTATTTTTTAAAAAATTATATGCATATCAAAGTAAATATCATACATAAATACTTTTATAGTCATGTTAATGTTAATATTGCTAAAATTATATTAAATGACAATTATACGTTTTTATGCGGATTGCAAATCATTGTTGCGCTATAATGGACACCAGTATTACCCAATTGGGCATTTCAAGCCTGACGCCATAACCACAGATTTCATAATGGCAGATTTCATTTTAATCTTTTATTTTTCATTTACTCATTGTGGAGCAACTTGGGTGTATGTAGACATACTAGTAACGAATTGTAGGTATGGCATAACCTAACAAACCTGCTTCCCTAACTAATCGGCCATCCTGAACTCATTCTGCTTACGTAAAATATTCAGGTGTGAAAAGTTATTCTCCTATTAGGTTACGTGTATCATGATTTGGAGTTTATATATCCAAATCATGCTAAAATCATTATAGCTTTTTTTCACAACTATATAATAATTACTTTTACATAACAAATGTATTTATTAAAATTGAAATTTTATCACTCATATCTTGCTTCACTTTTCACTCGCAAATTTCAATTTCCTTAAAAAAAATTTTTGATTAACCAAGGCAAAATTTGTTTGGTGTAAAATTTAATATTTCATAGCAGTTACCTGAAATTGTATTCCAGTGTTGTTCATCGGATTTATGTTTCCATGAGCAAATTGAAAACTGCAAAAAGCGAGTAACAGAACGTAAAAGCAGTAGATTTTTGAAGTATTGTAAGTAGCTTTGTTGAAAAAATAAGGATCAAAATTGAGTTCTGAAACAATATATTTTACAAGCAATCTCAAAATTTTCAATGCCAGCTTTCAATTGTATTTTGCGAATACAACTTTTTATTGCATATGCTATTATAATAGGAATTCTTCAAAAAGTCCCATTAAAATAAATATTTTTTAAAATGTCGAATAAGACAATTAGTTTATTTATTTCTGGATATTTTTGAAATTCAATTATGAAACTGCATATATAAGATGTAAAATATGAAATCTGAAAATGCAATATGCTTCCTATAACATATTTCTATGACTAATGGTGTTTATTCCCTTCAAATTTCAATTTATTTCTAATTCTAATATTTCTAAAAAGACATCGTCTTATCTTTTTTATAACCGGAGAAGAAGAAAAAATTGCTCCAGGAGCAGGATTCGAACCTACGCTCACATTCGTGAATCAGGTAGCATCCACCCAATAGGGAAACTGGTATCATAGGCAATAGTCAACACAAAGCATCTGAGCGTTTATTTGGAACTCAGAGACCAGCGTCAGTTTGCATTTGCCGGTGGCTCATCGGTCACTTTCGTTCTTTTGCCGAAATCAGTTCGGTCCTCCAAATCAATCAAACGATTTTATTTCGAAATCAGCTTTCTGGTTCCTTCTTTTCATACATTTATTATTTTTTGTTTCCGTTCTTGCAAATCATTGTTGCGCTATATCGGACACCAGTATTACCCGATTGGGCATTTCAAGCCCGACGCCATAACCACGCGGCCATCCTGGACACATCTTCAGCGATTCATTACAGTAGTAAATCCATTTTTGAGAATTATTTCTATAATGTTAAACATGTGATTTTTATGAGTTTTATATAACACTATTCAAGAGAGTTTAAAAACATTACAATAGTTTAAATTATTTAATTTTTAGAAGAATTTTAATAGGCATTCCAAAAGTAAGAGAGAATGCATTGGAACATCATACGATTTTTAATCATTAACACATATATTTTAAATCATTCGAACACATTGTTTAACACTTGAATGTGTTATTAAAATAGCTTGTTTATTGTATGTAACTTTTAATTTCATTTTAGAGCTAAATTTAAAAGGTCATCAGCATTTTTTTGTTTATTCACATTTTTTATTAACACAATGAAAATAGCAATGTTTCGAAAATATTATTATTATCTAGATAAATAGATAGATAGATAGATAGATAGAGCAGTGTTTTATTTTTGTTTACAAATATCTGGATTATTTTATCTAAATTTCTTAATATTTCACGTATGTTTAGTGGATAGAATCTTCATACAAATCTTATAGTAATAATATTATAGCTATTCCTGTAAATCTAATCTAGAAAGATACTTAAAAGAGAAAAATAGGTTTTTTTTTCTTTTTTTCTCTTTTTGGTAAAAAAGTTTATGGTAATCGAAGAAAAAAGAATTCCATGAATCAAAACATTCAAATACTATTTCATTGCTGCTGCATCTTTTTAAATTAAATAGTTTAATTGTTTGACATTATAAATATAATTCTTCGGATGGCGAAGTTTCGATTATTTCATGATTATTCCAAAATTAAGCAAAGAATATTGTGCTTTAGACCATTTGTCGAGTTTCTTAAATAAACACTCTGGTCGATATAATTTATTACTTATCTCTAACACACATATTTTACTTCGATCAAACAGGTCATTTCACACTTGAGTGTATTTTAGAAATTAATAATAGCTTGTTTTATTAAATACTTTTAATTTTATTTTAGCTCTAAATTTAAAATGTCATCAATTATTTTTTTGTTTACTCATATTTTTATTAACGCGCTATATAATAAATGTGATTTTCTGCTAAACATGAAATAATGAGAAAATATTAGTGAATATATAAAAAATTAAATTACTAAATGAGAAGCTTTTTATAGACAATCGCAAAAATATTGTAATTCCTTATCTTACAATTATTTGTATTAGTGAGAAATTCTTATTTTAAATATTACCTCAAGGTAAAATAATAATGTAAATAAATAAAAATAGGTAAAGTTTGCAAATATCGTACATTTTATCCAATAAGAGAAATGTATATCTCCGCAGGATGTACTACTTCAGTATAACAGCCGGTTGGTGTCCAGAAGGGCCGAATGGTTGTGACATCAGGCATGAACTGCCCACTTTGTAGATTCTGGTAAATCCACATTGCAATTTGCTCATTTAGATGAAAACGAGATAAATAAAGAATAAGAAAAGGAAGAATCAGACGAACAATAATCGGTTTAGTAAAGAAATGGTTTGAATTTCTTGGTAGACCGAAACTTATCCCGGTAATACAAAATAATAGTCAGTGAACTATTGGTAGGCTGACGGCATTGGCGGAGTTATTGCTTACCCTGACTGAGGTTGTCGTTTGCATTTTGAATAGTGTGCCCTTGTCTTCAGTGGGTGGATGTTACCAAATTTACAGTTATGGTCTCTTGTTCAAATCCTGCTCCCGATTACATTCTTTTCTTTTTGAAATAATTTTCCATACTTTGTTCAAAACTAATGTGCTTAAAATATTTAGAACTTAAAGTAAATGAAAATTATATGAGAAAAATAGCTGTAAGTAATGAATTAGATCTAAAATGTATCGAGTATAAAAATTAGAGATTAAAAATTTTTTTTCTTGCTATTTTAAAAAGATTAACTTTGAATCAAACGAATAAACTTCAAAATTATGTTGTGAAATATACGGTATTATGAGCTATTTTAACATATTTTTAAATAATTCCTAATTTCTCTCATATAGTTTGCATATGTTTCAAGTTCTAAATATTTTAAGTAAAGTAGTTTTGAACGTAGTTTAAAATCTATTTTTTTTTAAAAAAAAAGGCCAGGAGCATGAATCGAACCTGCGATCACAACCGTGAATCAGGTAACATCCACCCACCGAAGACACTGGCATTATACCGAAACGACAGCCTCAGTTGTGTAAAGCATTAACTCCTTCGCCGCCGTCAGCTTGCCATAGTTCACTGGTCATTATTTTTTATTGTCGAGATAAGTTTCGGTCTACCAAGATACTCAACTCAATTTTTTTTTACGAAATCAATTATAGCACATCTTATCCTTCCTTTTCTTCTTATTTATAGTTTCATTTTAATCTTTATGATCAAATTACTGTTTGAATTTGCCAGCATCTAACAAGTGGGCAGCTCACGCCTGAAGCCATAACCATTCGGCCATCCTGGACAGCAAATCCTGCAGGGATTTATTCAATAACAATCTTCTTCTATCTTCTGTATAAACATGCATTAAAAATAAATGTAGGTATGAGTCAAATTATAATCAGTTTTAGCATATATGCGCCCTTGACGTTACCGAGGAATTTAAGTGTGGAAAAGAGAGATTTCGTTAGTTTTTATAACTTATTTATCAAATATATTTTTCTCTCTATACACAAATTATTACACTTATTATAGAAAATGTGTTTCTTAGTTTTCTTTCATGTATATTAATTATAAATATTTAAAGTCAAATTCAAAATGAAATAAGTGGACTTCTGTCTTTTATATACTTTTGCATGAATATTCAATTTTATATTGTGTAGTATTGATTATTTTATTATTTTTTTTTCTTTCTTTCAATACAGATTTTGGAATATTGGATAATCCTGGTTGATG